>JBAMIH010000057.1:27500-47500 GCA_038501795.1 Pseudopleuronectes americanus | reverse complement strand
CCTCCATCTTCATCTCTAAATCCTCATCCCTCCATCTTCATCTCTTCATCCTCATCCCTCCATCTTCATCTCTAAATCCTCATCCCTCCATCTTCATCTCTACATCCTCATCCCTCCATCTTCATCTCTAAATCCTCATCCCTCCATCTTCACCTCTTCATCCTCATCCCTCCATCTTCATCTCTTCATCCTCATCCCTCCATCTTCATCTCTAAATCCTCATCCCTCCATCTTCATCTCTAAATCCTCATCCCTCCATCTTCACTCTAAATCCTCATCCCTCCATCTTCACCTCTTCATCCTCATCCCTCCATCTTCATCTCTAAATCCTCATCCCTCCATCTTCACCTCTTCATCCTCATCCCTCCATCTTCATCTCTAAATCCTCATCCCTCCATCTTCATCTCTAAATCCTCATCCCTCCATCTTCACCTCTAAATCCTCATCCCTCCATCTTCATCTCTTCATCCTCATCCCTCCATCTTCACCTCTAAATCCTCATCCCTCCATCTTCATCTCTACATCCTCATCCCTCCATCTTCACCTCTAAATCCTCATCCCTCCATCTTCATCTCTAAATCCTCATCCCTCCATCTTCATCTCTTCATCCTCATCCCTCCATCTTCATCTCTACATCCTCATCCCTCCATCTTCACCTCTACATCCTCATCCCTCCATCTTCATCTCTTCATCCTCATCCCTCCATCTTCATCTCTAAATCCTCATCCCTCCATCTTCACCTCTTCATCCTCATCCCTCCATCTTCATCTCTAAATCCTCATCCCTCCATCTTCACCTCTTCATCCTCATCCCTCCATCTTCATCTCTTCATCCTCATCCCTCCATCTTCATCTCTTCATCCTCATCCCTCCATCTTCATCTCTAAATCCTCATCCCTCCATCTTCATCTCTTCATCCTCATCCCTCCATCTTCACCTCTAAATCCTCATCCCTCCATCTTCATCTCTTCATCCTCATCCCTCCATCTTCACCTCTAAATCCTCATCCCTCCATCTTCACCTCTTCATCCTCATCCCTCCATCTTCATCTCTAAATCCTCATCCCTCCATCTCATCCTCCTCATCTCTCTAAATCCTCATCCCTCCATCTTCATCTCTTCATCCTCATCCCTCCATCTTCATCTCTAAATCCTCATCCCTCCATCTTCACCTCTTCATCCTCATCCCTCCATCTTCATCTCTAAATCCTCATCCCTCCATCTTCACCTCTTCATCCTCATCCCTCCATCTTCATCTCTTCATCCTCATCCCTCCATCTTCATCTCTAAATCCTCATCCCTCCATCTTCACCTCTAAATCCTCATCCCTCCATCTTCATCTCTTCATCCTCATCCCTCCATCTTCACCTCTAAATCCTCATCCCTCCATCTTCACCTCTTCATCCCCATCCCTCCATCTTCACTCTAAATCCTCATCCCTCCATCTTCATCTCTTCATCCTCATCCCTCCATCTTCATCTCTAAATCCTCATCCCTCCATCTTCATCTCTAATCCTCATCCCTCCATCTTCATCTCTTCATCCTCATCCCTCCATCTTCATCTCTTCATCCTCATCCCTCCATCTTCACCTCTTCATCCTCATCCCTCCATCTTCACCTCTTCATCCTCATCCCTCCATCTTCATCTCTAAATCCTCATCCCTCCATCTTCACCTCTTCATCCTCATCCCTCCATCTTTATCTCTTCATCCTCATCCCTCCATCTTCACCTCTTCATCCTCATCCCTCCATCTTCATCTCTAAATCCTCATCCCTCCATCTTCACCTCTAAATCCTCATCCCTCCATCTTCATCTCTTCATCCTCATCCCTCCATCTTCACCTCTAAATCCTCATCCCTCCATCTTCACCTCTTCATCCTCATCCCTCCATCTTCACCTCTAAATCCTCATCCCTCCATCTTCACCTCTAAATCCTCATCCCTCCATCTTCATCTCTTCATCCTCATCCCTCCATCTTCATCTCTAAATCCTCATCCCTCCATCTTCACCTCTTCATCCTCATCCCTCCATCTTCATCTCTAAATCCTCATCCCTCCATCTTCACCTCTTCATCCTCATTCCCTCCATCTTCATCTCTAAATCCTCATCCTTCCACCTTCATCTCTAAATCCTCATCCCTCCATCTTCATCTCTTCATCCTCATTCCCTCCATCTTCACCTCTTCATCCTCATCCCTCCATCTTCATCTCTAAATCCTCATCCCTCCATCTTCACCTCTTCATCCTCATCCCTCCATCTTCATCTCTAAATCCTCATTCCTCCATCTTCACCTCGTCATCCTCATCCCTCCATCTTCATCTCTTCCTCCTCACCCCTTGCTCCTCACTCTTCCTCCTCACTCTTCATCCTCACCTCTTGCTCCTCACTCTTCATCCTCGCCTCTTGCTCCTCACTCTTCCTCCTCACCCCTTGCTCCTCACTCTTCCTCCTCACTCTTCATCCTCACCTCTTGCTCCTCACTCTTCCTCCTCACTCTTCATCCTCACCTCTTGCTCCTCACTCTTCATCCTCACCTCTTCCTCCTCACTCTTCCTCCTCACCTCTTGCTCCTCACTCTTCATCCTCACCTCTTCCTCCTCACTCTTCATCCTCACCTCTTCCTCCTCACTCTTCATCCTCACCTCTTGCTCCTCACTCTTCCTCCTCACCCCTTGCTCCTCACTCTTCCTCCTCACTCTTCATCCTCACCTCTTCCTCCTCACTCTTCCTCCTCACTCTTCCTCCTCACCTCTTGCTCCTCACTCTTCATCCTCACCTCTTCCTCCTCACTCTTCCTCCTCACCTCTTGCTCCTCACTCTTCATCCTCACCTCTTGCTCCTCACTCTTCATCCTCACCTCTTGCTCCTCACTCTTCCTCCTCACCTCTTGCTCCTCACTCTTCATCCTCACCTCTTGCTCCTCACTCTTCATCCTCACCTCTTCCTCCTCACTCTTCCTCCTCACCTCTTGCTCCTCACTCTTCATCCTCACCTCTTCCTCCTCACTCTTCATCCTCACCTCTTCCTCCTCACTCTTCATCCTCACCTCTTGCTCCTCACTCTTCCTCCTCACCCCTTGCTCCTCACTCTTCCTCCTCACTCTTCATCCTCACCTCTTCCTCCTCACTCTTCCTCCTCACTCTTCCTCCTCACCTCTTGCTCCTCACTCTTCATCCTCACCTCTTCCTCCTCACTCTTCCTCCTCACCTCTTGCTCCTCACTCTTCATCCTCACCTCTTCCTCCTCACTCTTCATCCTCACCTCTTGCTCCTCACTCTTCATCCTCACCTCTTGCTCCTCACTCTTCCTCCTCACCCCTTGCTCCTCACTCTTCCTCCTCACTCTTCATCCTCACCCCTTGCTCCTCACTCTTCATCCTCACCTCTTGCTCCTCACTCTTCATCCTCACCCCTTGCTCCTCACTCTTCCTCCTCACCTCTTGCTCCTCACCTCTTCCTCCTCACTCCTCCTCCTCACCTCTTGCTCCTCGCCCTCAGTGGAGCTGCGTGGCGTGCTGATCCTCACCGTGCTGCAGTGCTGCTCAGTGGCTCGTGGCGGATGTGAACCTCGGCTGGTGAACATCGGAGCCGTCCTGAGTCATAAACGCTTCGAGCAGGTGTTCAAGGAGGCGGTGAGCCAGGCCAACACTCTGTACGGCAAGGACAAGTTCAAGATGAACGCCATCTCCGTCACACACAAGCCCAACGCCATCCAGATGGCTCTGTCTGTCTGCGAGGACCTCATCTCCAACCAGGTGGGGGCACTCTGTTCCTCATCATCATCACCATCATTTTCATATCTGAATATTTTAAATGTGGAGTAAAGATTAGAGGGGACAAGGATAAAGGATCATTTAAGAGATGGTCAAGAGTTTGACCTTCTGTGTGCTTCACTGTGAAGGTCAAACGTCTGCTCTGTCTCTCTCTCTGTCTCTGTCTCTCTCTCTCTGTCTGTCTCTCTCTCTCTCTCTCTCTCTCTCTCTCTCTCCTCTCTCTCTCTCACTCTCTCTCTCTCTCTCTCTCTCTCTCTCTCTCTCTCTCTCTCTCTCTCTCTCTGTCTCTCTGTCTCTCTCTCTCTCTCTCTCTCTCTCTCTCTGTCTGTCTCTGTCTCTGTCTCTGTCTCTGTCTCTGTCTCTGTCTCTGTCTCTGTCTCTCTCTCTCTCTCTCAGACAGACAGACAGACAGATTAACGTCCTCTCTCTCTGTAAAAACAAATTTCATACATTCATGATACCAGAGGAAAGTAACTGAAGGGATTATAAACACACAGATTCTATTTTATCTCAATCTATGTCTTCATTACATCTTTTGCTGACGGGAATATATATATAAATATATATATATGTTTATATATAAATATAAATAGTCTGAAAAGGATATTTGTCTCATTCTTCTTCTTCTGCAGGTGTACGCGATCTTAGTCAGTCATCCTCCTCAGTCCAATGACCATCTGACTCCGACGCCGGTTTCCTACACAGCCGGTTTCTACAGAATCCCTGTGGTCGGCCTGACGACCCGCATGTCCATCTACTCTGACAAGGTAACCTGGCTGGTTCTCATCAGTCACATGACTCCACTACCAGTGGTGAACAATAAGCGTCGCTGACACTTCCTCTCAGTAACACTTCCTGTCAGTAACACTTCCTGTCAGTAACACCTCCTGTCAGTAACACTTCCTCTCAGTAACACTTCCTGTCAGTAACACTTCCTGTCAGTAACACCTCCTGTCGGTAACGCTTCCTGTCAGTAACACTTCCTGTCAGTAACACTTCCTGTCGGTAACGCTTCCTGTCAGCAACACTTCCTCTCAGTAACACTTCCTGTCGGTAACACTTCCTGTCGGTAACACTTCCTGTCAGTAACACTTCCTGTCAGTAACACCTCCTGTCGGTAACGCTTCCTGTCAGTAACACTTCCTGTCAGTAACACTTCCTGTCGGTAACGCTTCCTGTCAGCAACACTTCCTCTCAGTAACACTTCCTGTCGGTAACACTTCCTGTCGGTAACACTTCCTGTCGGTAACGCTTCCTGTCGGTAACACCTCCTGTCAGTAACACCTCCTGTCGGTAACGCTTCCTGTCAGTAACACTTCCTGTCGGTAACGCTTCCTGTCGGTAACACTTCCTGTCGGTAACACTTCCTGTCGGTAACGCTTCCTGTCGGTAACACTTCCTGTCGGTAACACTTCCTGTCGGTAACGCCTCCTGTCGGTAACGCCTCCTGTCGGTAACACTTCCTGTCGGTAACACTTCCTGTCGGTAACGCTTCCTGTCGGTAACGCCTCCTGTCGGTAACACTTCCTGTCGGTAACACCTCCTGTCGGTAACGCCTCCTGTCGGTAACACTTCCTGTCGGTAACACTTCCTGTCGGTAACACTTCCTGTCGGTAACACTTCCTGTCGGTAACGCCTCCTGTCGGTAACGCCTCCTGTCGGTAACACCTCCTGTCGGTAACGCCTCCTGTCGGTAACACTTCCTGTCAGTAACACTTCCTGTCGGTAACACTTCCTGTCAGTAACACTTCCTGTCGGTAACGCCTCCTGTCGGTAACACCTCCTGTCGGTAACACCTCCTGTCGGTAACACTTCCTGTCAGTAACACTTCCTGTCAGTAACACTTCCTGTCGGTAACACCTCCTGTCGGTAACACTTCCTGTCGGTAACACTTCCTGTCGTTAACGCCTCCTGTCGGTAACGGTTCCTGTCAGTAACACTTCCTGTCGGTAACGCTTCCTTTCAGGACCACTTCCTGTCAGTAACACTTCCTGTCAGTAACACCTCCTGTCGGTAACGCCTCCTGTCGGTAACGGTTCCACCTACTTCCTCTGGTTGTGTGTCATTGTTAATGAAGTTCTGAACACTAACACGTGGGTCGTGGTCCCCAGAGCATCCACCTGTCCTTCCTGAGGACGGTTCCTCCGTACTCACACCAGGCCCAGGTCTGGTTCGACCTCATGAGGGAGTTCAGGTGGAACCACATCATCCTCATCGTCAGCGACGACCACGAAGGACGAGCTGCACAGAAGAGACTGGAGACACTGCTGGAGGAGAGAGAGACCAAGGTCAGCTGACACACACAGACACAAAGACACACACAGACACACAGACACACAGACACACACACAGACACAAAGACACACAGACACACAGACACAGAGACACACAGAGACACACAGACACACACTGAGAGACACAGAGAGACACACAAAGACACACAGACGCTCACAGACCCACACGGCACACAGACCCAGACGGCACACAGACACACACACACACACAGACACACACACAGACACAAAGACACACAAAGACACACAGACACACACAGACACACAGAGACACACAGAAACACAGACACTGAGAGACACAGAGTGACACACAGACTGAAAGACACACTCAGACACACACACAGACACACACAACACGTACATACACAGTGTGTGGGTCTGTGTGTGTGTTTCATCCCTCCATCATCCATCTACCATCCCTCCATCATCCCTCCATCATCCCTCCATCCTCCATCATCCATCTACCATCCCTCCATCATCCCTCCATCATCCCTCCATCCTCTATCATCCCTGTACCATCAATCAATCAAATTTTATTTGTATAGCCCATATTCACAAATTACATTCATCTCATAGGGCTTTAACAGGGTGTGGCATCCTCTGTCCTTAACCCTCAGCAAGAGTGAGGACAAACTACTAAAAACCTTTTAACAGGTAAAAATAAGTAGAAACCTCAGAGAGAGACACATGTGAGGGATCCCTCTCCCAGGACGGACAGAAGAGCAATAGATGCCACGTGTAAAAACATTCATCATTAAAGTCTTTAGCAGCATTGATGCAGTCCCGCTGCAATCACAGTCCATGGTCAGCAACCAGCAGGACCACGATCCAGCATCCAGACCAGAGGCCACTCCAGTCCTCAGTCACCGTCCACCGCCGCCCACCAGGACCCACCACGAGCCATCGCCGCGGCCCTGGTCCACCTCCTTTACCCAGTGCCAACGCGACACAGGGTCCGCCACCAGCACCACGATCAGCCCACACGACACAGAATCCGCCACACTGGGTCCACCACTGCGACCCCCGATGCACGATCCACAAACAGCAATCCATGGTGCGGCCACAGAGGCCCTGGATCTGCGGGTGTTAAAGCAAAGGGACCCCGGGGAAGGGGGGGGGTTAGTGATGGAGAAGAGGAAGGAGAAGCTGGAAAAAGAAGCTCCGTGTGTCATGTGTCATTAAATAGAGCAAGTTACGTTCTGCCTCACTAATTAACTCTAACTATAAGCTTGATCAAAAAGAAAGGTTTGTCCAAAACCATCCCTCCATCCTCCCTCCACCATCCCTCCATCATCCCTCTATCATCCATCTACCATCCCTCCATCCTCCCTCCGTCATCCCTCCATCATCCCTCCATCACCCTGCTTCACTGCAGCTTGTCTTTCATTGCTGCGTTGTATTCTGTTTCTTTCTAGATTTCCACCACGTGAACTTAGTGTTTGTGTTTATCTGTAATAAATCTGATGATGATTATTGATCTTTGATCTGAATAAAACCGTTTGGTTACAAATGTTTTTATCTGATCAGGAAACAAACCAAGAAATAAAACCATTTTCATTCTTTTCTCATAAATCTTCAATGAAACATTTCTACATGTAAAACAACCTGGTGGAGGTTTGACTGCTTTATTTTTCATCTATTCGCTGTCTCTCTCTCTCTCTCTCTCTCTCTCTCTCTCTCTCTCTCTCTCTCTCTCTCTCTCTCTCTCTCTCTCTCTCTCTCTCTCTCTCTCTATGTCTCTCTGTCTTCTCTCTCTACTACTCCCTCTCTCTCTCTATCTCTCTCTCTCTCTCTCTGTCTGTCTCTGTCTCTGTCTCTGTCTCTGTCTCTGTCTCTGTCTCTGTCTCTGTCTCTGTCTCTCTCTCTCTCTCTATGTCTCTCTGTCTTCTCTCTCTACTACTCCCTCTCTCTCTCTCTCTCTCTCTCCCTATGTCTCTCTGTCTCTCTGTCTCTCTGTCTCTCTGTCTCTGTCTCTGTCTCTCTGTCTCTCTGTCTCTCTGTCTCTCTGTCTCTCTGTCTCTGTCTCTCTGTCTCTCTGTCTCTCTGTCTCTCTGTCTCTGTCCTCACTCTGTCTCTGTCTCTGTCCGTCATGTCACCTCTCAGTTCTTCACCTCCGTCTGTTGTCTGGTTTCGTCAGCTCGACACTGAGTCGGAGACGTGTCAACACATCTCAGCTGCTTCTGTCCCAGCTGTTCGACCACCTGTCTGTGTCTCTGTCCCACCGTCTGTCCACATGTCCGTCCCTTCTATGGTGTGGAACCTCAGGAACTCTGGATATTTTACCAACAACCAAAAAACGTCTTAACCCTGAGCCTCAAAATAAGAAAAAGAAAAGAGTGGACAATATTTCATAATGAAGAGAAGGAAAGTTTAGTGAAGTTTAAATGTGACTTCCTGTTTCACAGATTGAGCCAAAGACCTTCATGAATATTATAGGAGACATGAATATTACAGCACACCAGTTAAAGTAGGTGAGTTTCTGAATTAAACATTTGTGATTCATAATGTAATAAACATCACAGCAGCTCACGCTCTGTTTTCATCCATTAACTTCAAGTGAACCCTCGTCTGTACGAGCCGGCAACACCACGAGCCACGAGCTAGCATGCGGCTAATTCTGCAATTGCTTCACAGTAACTGTTTTTAATCCATAAAGTAAAGCAGATTTTAAACCTTAAAACTTTACAAAGAAATTAATCCACACTGTTTGACGATATGTTCCGTTCAAGACTCGGTGGCTGCTAACGTGTGAGTGGAAAGCTAACTGCTAACATGCTAGCCAGCTGGGCTCTTGCTAATCAATCTCAGTCCTTCCGTCTCTGGAGGTCACCTGTCAGTGAGGGTAACGTCCCAGAGAGCGTCCACTGTCCCACGTCTCTGGTTCAATGTCTCATTCAGAAAGTCTTTATACAAACCATCAACTTCCTGCTGCCTCTTCATCAGTTGCACCTTGTTAACATGGGGCTGTAATATATCGTAGTTTTGATGTTTGATTCGTGTTTAATTTGTGTAGAAACATGAACCATCTGATTGTAGCCAACAGGATTTTCATCTTAAAACACAGTTGGTATTTTACAGAGTCGTGAGAATATAACATAATATGTTACATCGTTTGACCGGTCCTCACTCTTTCAATGAACAGTTTGAGGGTTAAGACCTGGTTTTAGGATTCGGTTAGGGTTAGGTATTTAGGTTTGATGGCTGAGGTTCGGTGTTGGGGGCCAATGTCTTCATGAAGATAGAAGTTCCACCGTGTGTTTGTGTGTGTGGTGTTCAGGGACTGCTGATGTAAATTTAATGAGATTAACGTTTGGAGTGGTTTGAGGACTAATGGGACGCTCCGCCGCCACGCCGGCTCAACATCACAGGACGTTTCCTGAGAGGACAGATCGGTTCATCCTCGGCTCAGAGAAGATTAAACTTCACTGTGTATGTACGTGTGTGTGTGGCAGAACTTAAACTCTCTATCGGTTCTGATTGGCAGCGATGGAAACGTGAACGCACTAATCAGGCAATACTGCGAGATGTTAGAAAGCCATGTGTACCATGTCTGAAAAACCTGCTAACTTTGGAATAAAAGAGAAATGTGTCGGATCAGACACGGTTTGTGTTAGAGAATGTGTTGAGGTGTCGGGTCAGGACACTGCAAAGAGAGTTGTGCGTGTCTCTTCAATAATAGAACACAACTGGACAGGCTGAGTAACTCAACAGAAAGACGAAGCTAAGATGGACAGTAGCTTTGTCCCAGTTCAGACGCTGCATTTGAAGACAGTGGTACGATTTGGCTTCCCTGTTTCAAAGACTCCTTCAAATGGATCTGACAGACGCGTCCTAACGAGCTGTGCACTGGACCGAGCTGATGGAGCCGCTCCAAGGCGCTGAGGACTCTAAGAGCCGAGCTGGTGACACAGAGTCATTATACGCAGGTCCAATGAGATTGTAAGAGGCTCGTCTCTCTAGTCAAGATATGGAAGTGTCAAAATATATACAAATATATGCATGAAAAACTATAATTGCAGCAAATAGTGAAGAAAATTCAAAGATCAAAAAAACTAAAAAAAACATTTCACTGCAGCTCAGCCTCCTGAGGCCCCGCCCTCTTTTTGACAGAGTCCTTCGGAGGATGCGGCCCCTTAATGAGGTCACAGGTAACAGCTAGCATACAGCGCTAAAGGCTAAACATAAACTGCAATGTGAATCACTTTAGAGATGGTAGGCAAAGTAATTTTTTAGTCCAAGTAACAAAATAGCAGTTTGAGAATAAAAATAAGAAACATTTCAATAGAAATAGACAGCTAGTGCACAGAGGAACAAACTGTTTGTACTACATGACCTACATTATTAGCATTCGTATTTATTTTCTGTTTTGATAGAGCGAGGCTACAATACTGATATTTATCAAACTGACAGCATATGCTAACTGTGCTGATTGACTGAGCTAACACTTCTCTATCTTTAGCTTTAGGGGCTAACACTGTTTGAACTCTGTTCTTACAGTAGGCTAGGTGTTCAAATCACATTTCATTAGGTTGTCTTTGTGCTAAGCTAGGCTAACCTGATTCTGGACATACGGTCAGTTGTCTGAAACGTCTGTGGAGAGAACGGACAGATGATTTAGTCTTAAATCTTTTCATGTAGAGTTCATCCAGAGCATTGAACCTAAATAAAACGTGTTTGTTGTCCAGGATCAGACTTTGACAGGTTTACGGTGGATTTTTCTTCTGTGTTCTCAGATCTAAAAATAAACCACTGATCTGTTCACAGCAGCAGATCTGAGCTCATCTCCCAAAATAAATACAGGTCACAGTTATTCATCAGTATCTGTCTTTCCATGCGCCTTCTAAAATTAAATATCGTAGCTGGACTCACGTCTTTACCAACATTTTGTTTCCATTTTATCTTACTGTGTTCATTCTACAGGAAATGAAGTACTTGAAAAAGGGACAGAGTCAGTACTAGTGGAACATGTTTTTTAAATATTTCACATATGAGATATGAGACAACATAGTGAGTTTGAAACTGACTTTCTGATGCCATCACTTTACAAACAGGAACATAATAATGGATGTGGACAAGTAGTGGAACCTCTATCAGCTGAATTTAATGTCACTGAAAACAGTGGACAGGTGGACCTATGGAAAGAAAAGTGGACAGACAGGTGGACAGCCATATGGGCAAATGTACAGGTGGACAGACACCTGGTAAAACATATAGGTGGACAGATTTACAGGGTGACAGTGGACAGTTGGACAGACAGTGGACAGGTGGACAGACAGTGGACAGACATTCTACAGGTGGACAATTGGACAGACAAGTGGACAGATGGACAGACCTTCGACAGGTGGACAGAAAAGTGGACAGTTGGACAGACAGTGGACAGTGGACAGACAGTGGACAGACATTCAACAGGTGGACAGACAGTGGACAGGTGGACAGACATTGGACAGGTGGACTGACAAGTAGACAGGTGGACAGACAAGTGGACAGTGGACAGGTGGACAGACAGTGCAGAGGTGGACAGTTAGACAGACATTGGACAGGTGGACTGACAGTGGACAGGTAGACAGCCAGTGGACAGGTGGACAGTGGACAGACATTCAGCAGGTGGACAGACAGTGGACAGGTGGACAGACAGTGGACAGACAGTGGACAGACAAACAGCAGGTGGACAGACAGTGGCAGGTGGACAGCCAGTGGAAAGGTGGACAGTGGACAGTTGGACAGACAGTGGACAGTGTGACAGCCAGTGGACAGGTGGACAGCCAGTGGACAGGTGGACAGTGGACAGTTGGACAGACAGTGTACAGATGGACAGACAGTGGCAGGTGGACAGCCAGTGGAAGGGTGGACAGTGGACAGCTGGACAGCTAGTGGACAGTTGGACAGCCAGTGGACAGTTGGACAGCCAGTGGACAGGTGGACAGCCAGTGGACAGGTGGACAGTGGACAGTCTGTGGACAGGTGGACAGTGGACAGTTGGACAGACAGTGGACAGGTGGACAGCCAGTGGACAGGTGGACAGTGGACAGTCTGTGGACAGGTGGACAGTGGACAGTTGGACAGCCATTGGACAGCCATTGGACAGGTGGACAGCCAGTGGACAGGTGGACAGTGGACAGTCTGTGGACAGGTGGACAGTGGACAGTTGGACAGACAGTGGACAGGTGGACAGCCAGTGGACAGGTGGACAGTGGACAGTCTGTGGACAGGTGGACAGTGGACAGTTGGACAGACAGTGGACAGGTGGACAGCCAGTGGACAGGTGGACAGTGGACAGTCTGTGGACAGGTGGACAGTGGACAGTTGGACAGACAGTGGACAGGTGGACAGTGGACAGTCTGTGGTGTGTCTGCGTGCTCCCTCCAGCCTCCTGACTTGAAGCTCTCATCATCTGTTGTATGCTTTACTTCATTTTCTCGGACTGTCTATAATCTTCTTCTGTGTCTGCATATTTTCTCTGTGCACATTACCCATCAGACTAAAAACAGGAACTATGAAAACCTCGACCAACACAGCTTTGACTTCAGGAGAACACCCAAGGTATAAACTTGCATGGTCAAATGATGCACGCCGCCCAACAAACCTCTGAGCTCGCCCAGTAGAGGCCCAACACACCAGCCCCGCCCGGAATCCAGCTCCAGAGATAGACTCTTATCCTGGTGGCACGTCTTTCCTCCACCATCTCTTTCTTTTGATTTCTCATGAGTCCTGCACACTGGGAATGGGTCCACACTCGCTAGCAGAGACGCCCTTCCTCTTCCTCCCCCCACTCCCCTCTTCCTCCTCTCTGAGTTCCATGTGAAGGGTTGCATGTGGTCAGGCTGAGGCTTGGCTCTGTCTGCAGATCTGAGGAACACCAGCAGGATCCTCTCACT
Source organism: Pseudopleuronectes americanus (assembly GCA_038501795.1). Classification (NCBI taxonomy): domain Eukaryota; kingdom Metazoa; phylum Chordata; class Actinopteri; order Pleuronectiformes; family Pleuronectidae; genus Pseudopleuronectes; species Pseudopleuronectes americanus. Next base: position 34,560 of record JBAMIH010000057.1, on the reverse strand, counting down.
CCTCTGCAACATCAAACCTCCTTTTCTGTTTCTTTGGGGAAATGAACCACTTTCTCCCCCCCCTCCTGCTCCTGTACTCCTCGCCTCCCTCCTCCCCTCCTTCTCTTCACTCAAATCTTTTTTTTTAATTTGCGGTTGCATCAGCGCTCTCTAACATGCACGTCCCTGATTGGTTGGTTGGTTGGAGTCTTGAAAGCGCCTCAGTTTGCATGCGCCAACACACCACGCACAACTTTCACCCCCTCCTCCTGTGTAGTCAAGCTTCAACTTTGAGTTTTCTTTCAGTTCAGCAGATCTCCAACACTTTTGTGTCCGTTTATTGGCCCCGCCCCCCTCCGCCCATGGTAGCGTGGGTAAGAGGGAGCATGGTCGAGGCCGGCTTTCGGGAAGGGTGGGGGACAGGTTGTTTAAATGGGAGGGGATCTTGATGGGTTCTGAGTTAACAATGCCTGTCCTACGATGTGTTCTGTGCTGCTGTGTTCTGCCATGTTTCTCATTCTTCTACGATGCTCCCTGTGGCCCTGCACATTGGTCCTTCAGGCAGAGAAGGTGCTGCTGTTCAGCCAGGACACCAACCTGACATCTCTACTGCTGGAGGCCAGAGACCTGGAGGCTCGAGTCATCATCCTCTCTGCCAGGTTGGTACAAAACAGATATTCATCCTGGTTCCCAGCTGGTTTTACTGGTTGTTACCAGGCGTTTGATTGGGAATTAGGGTTTCTCTCGACTGGGCTGGTTTCTATTGGGTTGAAGCTACTGCTTCACAACTTTACATTAACTTAATATGTTTGTCTCCTTGATACTAACATCTGTTTTTCTCAAGAGTGAGAAAAATTCATTATTAGACAACTACCAAACTGTGGATTTCTCTCTCCTGGTGGGGGACGAGTTTCTACCCCAACTGAGGAGTGTAAGTGGGTCAGGGTCAGATGGAGATGGACCAGGGGTTCAGTGCAGCATCAGTGGGGTGCAGGCATTTCAATAGATAGATAGATAGATAGATAGATAGATAGATAGATAGATAGATAGATAGATAGATAGATAGATATGATAGATAGATAGATAGATAGATAGATAGATAGATAGATAGATAGATGGATACTTTATTAATCACGCGTTGGCGTCAGCTTCTCTGAATGGAATCGGACCAGTGAGGTTGCTTGTTCATCTGATCAGGATCCTCCTTCATAGAATATCCCATCATGCCTTGGAGCTTGTGTGTTTGTGTGTTTTCAGTGAGGATGAGGCTGCTGCCGTCTATAAAGCAGCTCGTCAGCTCAACATGACCGGCTCTGGTTACGTCTGGATGGTGGGAGAGAGAGAGATGACTGGCAAAGCTCTGAGTGAAGCTCCAGACGGTAAGTCAAACTCCGGCCCTGTCTCCCTCCCTTACCTTCCTCACTCTGTCTCTCAGCTCTGCTTCCATCCAAACATCAGTCTGATTGGTTGATTGATTGATGTTAAACTGAACAGCACAGTGAAAACCAATCTGCAGGTAAAAATACATGAAAGTCTCCAGGAGCTGTTTACGTCTGTGGACTTATTCTGTTTCTCACTCACATCAGTTTCATGTTGAGCTTTTGGAGTTTAAAAAAGATTTCTGTTAACAGGAAGAGAGACGTTCACAGTAGATAACGACAGAAGAACAGAGGTGATTTATAAATACACACGATCAGAAATGAACCATAATAATAGATATTTAGTCTTGTGAGTTTTTTGTTAATCAGAATTGATTCAATAAGTTTGCATTGATGTAGTGGTTAGCAGGTACATGCTGGGCTGTTTGGGCCAACTGTATTTAGGCTGTTACTGGGTGTGACTGGTTCAGAATTGTTGGTGGTTGCTATGGTGTTTGTTGTGAGGGTAGCTGGGATTTAATTGGGTGAAAACTAATTCATGTTTGCAGTGATTTTGGAGTTGAACAAGAAGTATAAATCCCATAAATCATTTTCTGAACAAAGATTCTTATTATCAGCAGTAATATTTTAACCATCCAAGGGTAAAGTCTCCTGAAGAAGCTACAAGTCTGGATGACACTAACTGGGTGTTAAGAATGTTCAGTTAGTATTTTAATTAGATTTAATCTGAAAGTGTTTCAGATTTAGGTTTTACTGCATTAAACAGGTGCTGTTACAGCATCAGTATGTTGTTGCCAAGTTGTCAGGATGTTGTAGGAGACTTTGACAGTCTGAATATTAGAAGAACCTTCAAACCCTCAGTGTTATGTTTCTGTACATAGCATCAGAAAAATATTGTAACTCTGATCACACACATGAAACACACGTGATCAGACTCAGAAACACACACATGTCCTGAAGACGATTTGATGGTTGATTCATTGTCTCTTCATCCTCAGTTCACTGCAAACAGCTGATTCATTCTCCTTCACTGGAGTCTGGCAGTCAGACTTTAGATCATCACTGAGGTGTCGTGAGAAGGTCATAACCAGCTGCTTCAGACATGGTCAAGGTGATTGGATGGAAGCAGTGCTCTCTCTCTCTCTCTCTCTCTCTCTCTCTCTCTCTCTCTCTCTCTCTCTCTCGCTGTAGGTCTTCAATGAAGGAAGCTCATCCTCATCATCATCAGTTAGCTTCTCAGCGTCCTGGTGTGTTCCTCTCTGGTTTCTTCTGACGCTGGTTGAACATTTAAACACAGAAACACGTGTTTAAAGGTTCCGAACCACGACCTTCTTCTCTGGCTCATTGTAACTGTGGCTTTAAATGTGTCTAACATCTTTTGTTTGTTTCATTTTCTATAGTGTGTGTCATCCGCCCACCGTCTGCCCGTTCTCACAGTAGCCAATAACATGTGCTGCTATACGGGGGAGGGGAGGGGTTGAGCTTAATGCAGGTTGGGGTGATGTGGGGGGTGTGATAAAGGGCTTGTGTCACCGCGGTTACCTTGATGTATGTCTGAACACACACTGGTAAGATGCCGCCGCTGCTTCCTGCTTGATGCTTTGCCCTTTACCATTGGTCAAGGAAGGCCCCGCCCACTGCAACATGGAGCATGGGGGCGGAGTTAATTGATTCAGCTGATTACACGGTCAGCCAGATGAACATGTGATATAAACAGAGCTTCACTATACTGACATTTAAAGTTTCTATACATTAAGAACCAGCTCAGTTCAGTCACATGACTTTTATTCTCATTTTCTGCAGTGTTTGGGTGACCACACCCTTTTGGCCAGTAAGAAACATTTTCCTTCACTGTCATTGAATCAGCTCAGATCTTCAACAGAAACACACAGGATGTTTTGAATGTAAATTCTGATTTACTTTCCGTCTGAGCTGTGATGAGCTGATGAAGGATTAGTGGGCGTGTCCGTCCCTCTGGCTGCTGGGTAATCGGCCCCCCGCTCTGTTGACGTGGCTTTTTGTTTGAGAAACATCCTCACCTGCCAGCTGCTGCACTCTTAGAAATGATGTGTTATTTTTGACACATCTGTTCCCACCAGTCTCCAGATGTGTCAAAAATGATTCATCATCCATTAAAGTGCAGCAAGACTGTACTCTGAAAATAATCCTGTGCTGCTTTGTCTCTGTTAGAGGAGCGTTCTCTTTAGGGAACGGTTTCAGATCAAAGCCTTTGTGTCACGACGCAATCTCACACTCTACCTTTTATCTGAAATATATCTAACTCTGACTCAAATGATGAAATAAACTAAAGTCAGTTCAGTCTGATTAAAAAAAGGGAAATCACAGAAGCGACGTCTCCTTTTAATGTAAATACAACAAACACATTGTGTCTCTGTAAAGGAATTAAAACAATATACAGTGATATTACAATTACTTAAGAGGCTAAAGGTCATCGACAGTGTATTGAAACGCTTGTAGAAAGAAATGGTAAAAACTCAGGTTTAGATCATGTGTAAATCAGCTGTTTGACATGATTTATAATGAATACACTTATTACTCAGTGTAGTGAACTGCCTAGTACACATAGGGTACAGCTATTTATACATATTGTTACCTACAGAGAGGTTCAGCTAGTCAGTGGTGTGAAGCTATACTCCTTCTCCCTGAGAAATCTCTTTAAATCACTAACCACTGTAGCTATGAGACGCTGAATCCTTCACCATTCTACAGTTCATCAAATATTGATAAATAGTTTCTGAAAAACTACAGCTGCCATGAAATGAATCCCCAGAAGGAGCCGTGTCTCCACCAATCTACTTCTGGAACAACATCTGTTCCCCTTCAGCAGTTTGACATCAGAGGTCAGATGAAACCATTGTGTCTCTGAGGTATTCAACAGGTTATTATATAATTCAACATATAATTATCATTATAAACCGTTGGTCTGACAGGATGTGACAGGCTGCGTCTGAAACGAGTCCCTGAACAGAGACACTGTGACGTTATGGATTCTCTATGTTGTTTTTCTTCACCAGACATTTGTCACTTCATGAGGAAAACGTCCTTCAGCTGCCTGCTAGCATTGTTAGCATTCCTCTGTGTAAACGATACGATGCTCCAGTGGAGCTCCTTCCTTTGAAAGAGCTGAAGAGAGCTTTGGTGTATTATTTATAACATGGTGCGTCAGGGAGGGACATGAGCTAATGTGGTGCTAGCGAGGACAGCTTGTACCCAGTCTTTCAGATACAGCATGCTAACTGTAGCAGGAAGTTGTAGCTTGTCATTCTCTGCAGTTTAGGGACAGTGTGTTCGCTAGCTCTCTCCTGTGGAGCGAGGCTTAGCTAGCTGCTCCTTTCGTTTCATAGAGGGACATTAGCTAGCTGCTCCATTTGTTTCATAGAGGGACATTAGCTAGCTGCTCCATTCGTTTCATAGAGGGACATTAGCTAGCTGCTCCTTTCGTTTCATAGAGGGACATTAGCTAGCTGCTCCATTCGTTTCATAGAGGGACATTAGCTAGCTGCTCCTTTCGTTTCATAGAGGGACATTAGCTAGCTGCTCCATTCGTTTCATAGAGGGACATTAGCTAGCCGCTCCATTCGTTTCATAGAGGGACATTAGCTAGCCGCTCCATTCGTTTCATAGAGGGACATTAGCTAGCTGCTCCATTTGTTTCATAGAGGGACATTAGCTAGCTGCTCCATTTGTTTCATAGAGGGACATTAGCTAGCTGCTCCATTTGTTTCATAGAGGGACATTAGCTAGCTGCTCCATTTGTTTCATAGAGGGACATTAGCTAGCTGTAATTCTGGAGGGAAGTTGAAAAATCTGTAGTTTTAATGTCATATAATCCTTCAAGCTCATTGTACTTAGTGGTAGCAAATATACGTTTGGGAAGGAGCTGTACTGTTGCTGGCTGCTACTTCCATGTTTACATCTGTTAGCATTCTGTACCAGTCGTAAAGATGGTGAGACTTTAGCCTGTTGTTGTGTTCAGAACATTATTCTATTTTTTAGAAAATAATATTTTTATTCATAAGTATGCAGTGTCATAACTACATCTCTGACGTTTATAACAAACCAAAATTTAGCAAGTTATGGTTATTTAAAAAGAACGTACCACTACATCACAATGTTATGGGTGAGCGAGCGGCCTGTGGCAAGATGGCCGCCATGTGCGGACGTTCGACTCCGTGGGCCGAGACATCTAGCCTTTATATATATATATATCTATGGAGACATCTAGCCTTTATATATATATATATCTATGGAGACATCTAGCCTTTATATATATATCTATGGTTCTAATGCTAACGGTGTTAGCCAGCGGGTCGGCTGGAGGACAGATGTGACGAGTTCCTGCTGAAGGAAAACACCACACAGTTCATAACAAAGCTTCTCTGTCCTGAGACGAACGGCTGGGATTCTCAGAGTGAACTCCCAGCATGCACTTTGGTAGTACTCAACACTGACCTGACGCCTGAAGCCCTGAGTGTGTGTGTGTGTGTTTGAATTACACAAAACTCTTTAATTACATATGCAAAATTAAGTGTGTGAGATGTTTTAATTAACTTGTCTGTATGAATGAGGGCATCTTCAGTCTGCAGCCAGTGTAACTCCCTTCTGTGTGTGTGTATGTGTGTGTGTGTGGGTGTGTTTGTGTGTGTGTTTGTGTGGGTGTGTGTGTGTCGGTGTGTTTGTGTGTGTGTGTGCGTGTGTGTGTGTGTCTGCAGGCCTGCTGGGCCTCCAGCTGATTAACGGTAAGAACGAGTCAGCTCACATCGCAGACGCCGTGTCGGTTGTGGCTCAATCTCTGCAAGAGCTGTTTGAGAAGGAGAACATCACGGAGCCGCCGCGGGGCTGCGTGGGAAACACCAACATCTGGAGGACCGGGCCGCTCTTCAAACGGTCAGTAGCCCACGCAGGTCACAGGTCACAGGTCACAGGTCACAGGTCGGGGCTGACGACTCTTTGTCCTCTGGTCACTTTTAGCTTCCGACTGGTCCATTTGTTTCATTTCCTGTTTACTTCCTGTAGAAAACATATGGATAACATCATGAGAGATAAATGTGCGGCACCTGTTTCACCTTCACTTCTGCCCTCAGACACAATACAACTGATTTTGAGACAAATATTAAGAGTCAAGTAGCTTTTTGTGTGACAGGATGTGGGCTCAGCCAGTGGACACTCAACAACTGATCGGAGGGTTTATCCAGTTTGTGTTTCTATCCTCCGAGCGGAGTCACTTCCTCCAGCTTCAACCGGAGATAAAAGCTCCGAGTCAGAGACGCTTCACTGGTCCGATGTTCACAGTAAAGCTCCGTCCTCTCTGACTGACCTATATAGAGCGTCAGGTCGAGTTGAATCATGTTTGTTTATGTCCAGTGTCACGCTCTGTCACAGCGTCTCTGTTGCGACACAGCCACAGCATCATGTGACTTAAATCTAAATCCAGTCCCTAGCCCAAAAGGAGACAGATTTCCCCTGAGCTGACTGACACTCTTCTGCTCTCTGGTCGTCTCCTCAGGGTGCTGATGTCATCAAAGTACCCTGACGGGCTGACTGGGCGGATTGAGTTCAACGACGATGGCGACCGCCGTTTCGCCACCTACGGCATTCTGAACTACCAGAAGCCCGGCCGCCTCGTCCAGGTCGGAGTCTTCAATGGATCCCAGGTAGAGAACAGCTGGTTTTAAATGTCC
>JBAMIH010000057.1:2500-20000 GCA_038501795.1 Pseudopleuronectes americanus | reverse complement strand
AGTCTGTCCCGGAGGCCATCAGAGTGACAGGCTAACGTTAGCAGCTACAACTGGGCTGCACCTGCTAGATTCATCAGCTTCAGACCAAATCATAAAACATAGGAACATTCAGCAGCTCAATATTTCTCTATGTCCACGTTGCTTCTTCACAGGTGACAATTTGTATTTGTTTAAAGACAAAACTAATCTTTAATAACAGATAGATTCTGATACTTAGCTCGAGCCTGTGACAGGTCAAAGGTCAAACACCATGTGACCTTCATCCATGTGCTGCTGCCCCTCTGTTCTATGTTCTCAACTCACACACACACACACACACTCACACACGACAACACACACCCATGCTAATCCGCCATCTGTGCACCCACCCACACACACACACACACACACCTACCGCTGTTGTGTTTCCTTGGATGTGATTGGTTGATTTGTGCGTTGGAGCCTTGTGTTGTTAATTTACCTGCTGCAGTGAGTGTGTGTCTGTGACCGACCGTAAAACAGACTCAAGCATCTCTTCATCTGAACCAGGTTCTCCAGAACACTCACACTCACTCACACACTCACCCACACATACACACACACACACACACACACACACACACACACACAAACACACACATGCTCACTGGCTGGTCAGGCAGTCATATAATCTGCAGCTACAGTGAACAGATGGGAGTCACCAGACTGTAAACACAAACACATACACACACTACACTACATTATACTACATTAAACAACAAGCCAACACTATATAGCTATTGAAATGATAATGATGATGAGTACTCCTGAGTAGTAATGAGTATTTGTGAATAGAGAATTGTAGTAATTATGAATGAGAATCAGTGATTTTTAGTAAGTATAGTGATTTTTATCCCTGGTTATTTATGAGTACAGTTAATAATTATATAAGTGAGTAAAGTGAACATTACTTAATGTTACTGAGTTTTTGTGGGATTAGTGAGAGCATATGAGGAAGTAATAAGTGAAGCACATAATGAGCACTCGTGAGTATAGTGAGTATTAGTTAATATTTGTTGTAGTGATTATAGCAAAGTAATTTTAGTGAGTATATTGATTATTATTGAGTAAAGTGAATGAGTTAATGTTAATAAGTTAAGTATTTATTGGAATGAATATTAGTGATTAGTAGCAAATATAAGTGCGTAATGGGATTTTTAATAGGTACAGTGAATATCAGTGAGTATCTGTGAGTCTTTGTAAATATGGTCTGGCATTAGTGAATATTTGTATTTCAGTATTCTTAAGAAAAAGTAATTAATAGTTAATATTTATGTTAAAAATTCCTTATTCTTCCTCTCTTCCTCTTCTTCTTTTTCCTCCTCTCCTCCTCCTCCTCTCTTCCATCATCTCCTTATAGCCGCCTGTCTTCCCACCTCCTTCAGTCCATCTGTCCACTAAAGTCAAACAGACAGAAGACAGACTTTTCCGTTCGATTCGTCCAATCAGCTCAGGGCTCGTCCTAGGAGATTTATTTTACACGTCGTCCTCTTGCAAAGGAGAAGTGAAGAGGGTCAGATTGTGTGGTCTCTTTTCCTCCTTTTAGTCTGTGTCCTGTGTCCCATCTCCATGACCTGTCACCTCGTCCTGTCTCTTCGTCCTGTGTCTCGTCCTCTGTGTCTGTTTATCTGCTCCCTGTCCTGTCCTCTCCTTCCTATCCTGTCTCTGTCCCTTCGTCTCCCCGTCGATCCTCAGACAGCCTCAAACTGTCTCACTGCTGATTTTCCTTCGCTAACTTGTCCTCAGACGTCCAGCGACTTGTGTCTCTCCTGTAGCTCTCCTTATCTGCAGCGTCTGATCCAGGATCTGATGATGATGTTTCTGTTACAGGACTCCTGGTTCCACATCCTGATGGGTTCTGTCCTCAGTGTTGATGCTTGTGACTCGTCTCTGGCTTCACTTTTCTTTTTCAGCCTCAGTATGGGACGGTTTCAAGTTGAAGTAGAGAAGTGATGTGTGTGATGCACTCTTAAGAAAGGTGGTTTCCTCCTGACTCGAGGACACAGTGAGACGAGTTGTCGTCGTTATTATCCTGTGAAATCGATCAGTGTTGTTCGGTCTCCAGCTCAGGGACGTGAAATATTCTGTGATGTGTTTCCTGTTTCCTCAGTGTTTAACATGACAGAAATCATAAATAATTCATAACAAGGATCAGACACTGTGGGAGTTGAACAGGCAACCCTGTGTCCATGCGCTACCTTGCTCATCTGCTGCTGTTCAGAGCCGACTCATGAAAGTTTGAATGTTCCCTGGAGCCGAGCTGATCTGAGTTCAGATCACATGACGGAGACGATGTTTAATTCAGCAGCAGAGCGACCGTCCTGGTTAAAGAGACATTACACCAAACAATACTCACTCAGCAGCAGGTCAGAATAAACGTTTCAAATTAATAATGTAGAGTCAAGAAAGCAGTTAAAGATGTTTCACAATGAATCATTTAATGTTTTATGATTATTGGATTTTTATAATTTCAAAGGCGACGTCCCCAAATGTCTCGTTTTGTTTGACAATTCAAAAAGATTCTACTTTTTGTCATGTGACAAAGAAAAGTTTAACCAAGTGATTCACTTGTTAAATCTGAGGTTGTTTCACTTCATGTCCTCAAACAGGTTCCATTCATTAAACCTTATCTTTAACTGTTTCATAGATTAAATCGGAAACGAGGGCGCCTCATTCTGCAGGTCATAAAGAGACGAGAGGGGCCGAGTGAGCTCTGGTCATGTGACTCAGCATCTTACTGCTAACGAGGCCTCTTTCAGTACGAAGGTTCCTCTCAGAACTGAGAGAAACATGGGTTCTGTGGGTAGAACCAAGGTTCTAAGATCCTATATGGAACCAAAACAAGACCCAGAGATAACGTTAAACAGCATCTGTGAGAGTGTGTGTGTGAGAGAGATTAATTAATGTGTTTGTTTCCTTTCTACCTGTAGCCGTACCCGACTGACATCACCGGCCAGCTCAACCTATCAGATCCCTCCGTCAGCACCGTGGTCTGAGAGAGAGAAAGAGAGAGAGAACTTCACTGCTACTGCTGAGCCTCAGACACACACACACACACACACACACACACTCACACACACAAATACACACACACACACACACACACACACACACACACACACACTCACACACACAAATACACACACAAATACACACACACACACACACACACACACACACATACACACACACACACACACACACATACACACACACACACACACACACACACACACACACACACACATACACACACACACACACACACACATACACACACACACACACACACACACACACACACACACACACACACACTCACACACACAAATACACACACAAATACACACACACACACTCACACACTCTCACACACACACACACACACACACACACACACACACATACACACACACACACACACACACACACACACAGCATCTGTAGACCTAAACCACTCTAATGACACAGTCGCCTTGCTCTGCTTGTAGCCGTCAGCCTCCTCTGTCCTTAGGGGGTTTTACTTTGAAAGGACTGGTTTTATTTTGGTAGGTGTCTGTGATGTTGTACAGTTCCTGTCTGTCACACTGATTGATTGCACTTCTTTATCAAAAGCTTGATCTGCTGGCGACGCCTTCCTCCCGGACGTGTTCAAGCAGACACAGTCGGTTGGTCCAAACAAAAAGGCAAAAAACATATTGATCAGGAAACTGTCAATCAAGGACCTTGACGACCAGGAAGCTTTTTATCAGGATCTCATCAACTATGAACCTGTTGGTTTAGATCAGGATCCAGATCATCAGGATCCAGATCATCAGGATCCAGATCATCAGGATCCAGATCATCAGGATCCTGATGATCTGGATCCTGTCGATCAGGAACCCGATCACTTATCCGAGTGTTGGAGGTGGGTGGAGCCTCTGGGACAGGAAGGAACCTTTTGGTTCATCTCGCATACACCCCCCACACCCTAGTGTTATTTATTGTATTAATGAATAAAGTTTGTATTTAGTTTATTTTTTTGATTAATAAAGTTTAAGAAGATGTTTCTCATCAAAGATTATTGATGTTAAAAAGTTATATTTTCAGGTTGTAGTTGAACGTCAGATAGTTTGAATGACACGAGACATTTTATTGGTTCGATTCATCCTCAATATTAAAAATATGATTTCATCTGTTTAGTGACATTAAGGTTTAAAGCTTGAGCGTGTAGATCTACAGATTTTATAGTTTTATAAACTCTTCCTGTCCTAGAGGCTCCACCACTACACCCTCTGCATTCCCAGTCCCAGTGCAAGCTGGGAAATGTAGTCCCTGCTCCACTGCTCCTGATGTCTGTGATGAGCTCCACTTCACTGCCAACAGCAGAAACTGACCATGTGTAATCAGCCTGTTGACTAACCCTGGTAATTAATCTTCATAACTACCACTGTTAATTTACATGATTAATCAACACTCATTTTAATACTGATAATGAATCATGTTAATTCATCCTGTAAAGCTTTGAACAGTATTCCTTTAACCCAGTAATTAATCCAGTTTATAATCCTGTCGTTCTGTAAAAACACAACATGTGAAAGAAAATAATCAAAGAGCCGAGAGCTGCACTGAGAACAACAGACGATCCATAATCCATCAGTTTCTATATTGATCACTTCATCGAGAAAGTTAGGATATAGATTCATATTTTAGATATTAAATCATCTGCTAGAATCAGAGGAACAAATAGTTGTGTGTACGAAAATACAAAGATTCTAAACAGGGAAACGTTTTGATCATTTTTCAACGAATAAATCAACATTTTCTTTATCGGACCAAAAACAAAATGGATGTTAGCATCTGGTTCCCGAGTATGAACAAGGCATAATCTGAGTAACGCTAACAGTGATGCTAATGTAGCAACTCATTCTCATTCATTAAATCAACACAATGCTGTGACTTAAACGAATCCACCATCTAATGCTATCAGTAGCTATCTTTGTTTTTTAAACACTACGTAATAATTGATAATAGGATTTATTAAGTAAAACACTGTGTTAGCTCTAACTGTGATGTACTAGCCACGGCTAACTGTAGCTACCAATACAATGACTGAATGTTAACTGACTGACATGATGCCTGGTTTAGCTAATTCAGGCTAATCACATGTAACAAAGACCATCACAGCTAATGCTAATGCTCCAGATGTAACTACAGTGTTATGACAGCTAATGCTAATGCTCCAGATGGAAAGCTAATGACAGGAAGTGCTTGTGTGTTTTAGACCAACATGGCTGAAGCTAATGCTACAGACAAAGCTAACTTTAACTACAGTGTTACGTTACATGTTATTTAGCTGACGCTTTTGTCCAAAGCGACTTACATTTTTAGTCCACTCAGCATTTATCAGGGGTCATTTAGGGGTTCAGTATCTTGCCAAGGTCACTTCGGCATGCAGATGGGGGAGAGTGGGGTTTGAACCGACAACCTTCGTGTTGGAGAACGCCCGCTCTACCACCTAGGCCACACCGCCCCAGCATTAGCTGTGTTGATGCTAATCGGCTCCTAAACTGACTAATGAAATCTTTGTGAGCAGTTTAAACCTCTGAGGCTGTTTTCACATTAATAAAAAACTTAAAAATATATATAAATATAGTTATTATTGCTATTAGCTTTGATCCTTCAAACATATAAATAAAAATGTCATCTCATTGTTAAAGTTGTGAATCAACATTTGTAAAAGAAATAACGTCTGTTGATGAATCTGATTTTGTGTAGTCTATTGATTATTAATATTAATTGAATACCATTAACCAATCAATATTAGAAATATATTTAGTGATGAACGCAATTTTAATAAAAAATTATTATTAATTGATACAATGAATAAAACAAACCCCTTTAGGACTTTTATTTTGAATTGAAAGTTATTAGAAAATAAGATTATTTTTATATTCATATTAAAACCCTGAGACATGAAGTGTTTTTATCCTCGTCACAAACTCACATTTCTTATTCGTCATGTTAATATCTCTTTTTACTCACTATTAGTCATGTTTATAATTCATTATATTTATAACTGTTTATATTTCTAATGTGCAACGTGTTTCTCGTCAGAGTTTCTGCAGTAAAATGAAACGCTGCAGATTGAATCAGGTGATGAACATTATTAATGAACGTGGTGAAGGAAGTACAAACACCAGAGTACAGTAAAATACTCTGATCAGAACACTGACACGCTTCAGTTACTGTGATTTCTCTTTTTTACTTTTAAAAGCTTGTATTGAAATGTAATAATTTCCATGTATAACCAGCAGGTGTCAGTAACTGTGTTGAAGTGTCATGTAGCACAGAGAGAAAATACTGAAGTATTTGTACTGCGCAAATGTACTCAGTTACTTTGATTGTTCTCAGTGACGTTCTCAGGTTCCTGTTCTGAAGAGGAGCTGCTCCACGACTCACTTTATCAAACCAGCGTTTTGTCCTCTGTAGAATATGAACTTTAATGATCAGAGGACGGCCACACGTTTAGAACTGGCAGATACCTATTGTTATTATTATAATGGTTATTATTATTTTCGTTTGTTCGTCTACACCTAAGGCAGAAACTGAGTTTTTAGTTATTTTCACTGCAGCTTTGATTCATACATAATTATAAATCTCCAGTGAAACAGACGTCACAGGTTTGATTCCTTCTGTTAACGTGTGTCCAGTCAACACGTCGATTGATTGGTTGTTAACAGGAGCCAATAGATCTGAATGTAGATTCAGGATTCAACCAGGAACATGAATCGTTTTAATTCAATAAAAAAAAATCAGGTTTTATAAAGTGAGTATGTGTCTGCAGCTCCGTCTGACGCTTTCTGATGATGTCACATTTTTATGATTTTATTTGCACTGGTGTACAGAAAAAGATGTTTGTATAGAATCTGTGTTGCTGTAGAAACTGAGGTCAGAGGTTAAACTTTCTACACAGACGTGATGCTGTTTCACTTTCCTGTCTCGTGAACACTGAAACTGTAGAAGAAGAAGTCCCCCCCCCCAACACAAATGCTTATTTGTTTTGTTTGTTCCTCTGACGACTTGTAGCCGCTCGACTCTTCTGCTGTTTCTCATCCAACATAAAGAGTCAAACTCACACTGTCATATTCAGCTTGTCTCTTGATTCAACGACCTTTGACCTCAAGGTGAAATCAAATCCTAGAAGGGAAAACTAAATAGGACGATAAACAATATTCACCTCTTCTGTTTAAACTAAATCAAATACAGTTCAAATATAAAACCTTCATTTATACATATGTTACTATAAGAAATAAAGAACCAGAGAACTTCCTGTTGGGAGAGAATTATTAATATTGTTAGTAATGATATCATCATAATTTTTACTGTTGACATGGAGACGCAGCAGTTTAAGATTCTCCTCCTGTCGTCACAGTAACGCTGAAGGACATCTGTCCGTTTCCGTGGCAACAGCATGGTATCCTAAGAGCTGATGATGAAGTGGAAAATCAAGCCCTATGGTTCTTCTTCTTCTTCTTCTTCTTCTTCTTCTTCTTCTTCTTCTTCTTCTTCTTCTTCTTCTTCTTCTTCTTCTTCTTCTTCTTCTTCTATGTGACAGTTGACCAACATGATTTCTGGGGAAACGGATTAATCAAAAATCAAAAGGTTTGATCTCGTCAGAAGATGACGGAGGGAAAATCAAACAAAGTGAATCTCAGACTCCTCTCGTTGTCGCCCCCTGCTGGTGTTCCTGCTCATGTTTCTAATTGGTTGATATGTTTTATTTTTCATCTGGAAAAGTGATGATGTCATGAAGAGACTGAGCTCAACGACTTCAACAATCAGCTGTTAAACTCAAGCAGTATGATCACAAATAAGGAGTGAATAAGTTGATGAGGTCAGTGAGTCAGAGGCTCCTCACATGGAGCTGACTGTGTGAGATCTGTGAACCACCTGGAGAACCCTGAAGCACCTGGAGAACCCTGAAGCACCTGAAGAACCCTGAACCACCTGGAGAACCCTGAACGACCTAAATAACCCTGACCCACCAGAGAACCTTGAACGAGCTGGAGAACCCTGAACCACCTGGAGAACCCTGAACCACCTGGAGCACCCTAACCCACCTGGAGAACCCTGAACCACCTGGAGAACACTGACCCACCTGGAGAACTTTGAACCACCTGGAAAACCCTGAAGCACCTGGAGCACCCTGACCCACCTGGAGAACCCTGAACCACCTGGAGAACCCTGAACCACCTGGAGCACCCTGACCCACCTGGAGAACCCTGAACCACCTGGAGAACACTGACCCACCTGGAGAACCCTGAACCACCTGGAGCACCCTGAACCACCTGGAGAACACTGACCCACCTGGAGAACCTTGAACCACCTGGAGAACCCTGAACCACCGGAGAACCCTGAATCACCTGGAGCACCCTGACCCACCTGGAGAACCCTGGACCACCTGGAGCACCCTGAACCACCTGAAGAACCCTGAACCACCTGGAGAACACTGACCCACCTGGAGCACCCTGAACCACCTGAAGAACCCTGAACCACCTGGAGAACCCTGAACCACCTGGAGAACCCTGAGAACCTCTCCAGACTTGATGAGTTTGACATCTGTCAGTCCGGGGATATACTCAGTTGCGCAAGCAGCTGAAACTACAGGGGCGGAAATAAGAGCCTTGTCTTCAAAATAAAATAAAAATATATAATGCAAATCTGTTCCAGCAACATTCAGCGTTTGGAAAAGACAAATTTCCCTCTTGTAAAGTTAAAGTGACTGAATGTTTTTATTTATATTTCTCTGAAGTTAGTGAACACTGACACCAGCAGGACCGGATCAACCTCCTTAGGGGCCCTGGGGCAAAAGTTTGTAGTAAGGCCCCCGCTGATCTCAAATTCATGAACCAATCATCAGATATTAGATTATTAATCAATGATGTTTCGCGACGACGCTCAGAACCTGTTTGTGTTTCTCAAACAGCTTCCACTGGTTTCAGGTGTTGAACCAGTGGGTCTGTATCTGAGTCTGCAGAGAACTCCAACCCCCACCTCTTTCAAACTGCTGTTACATTTCATTTATTTTGAAGGGCTTGAACGGAAGTGTCTTCTTGTATTTTGGTAACTTGACTATGTTGTCGCGTGTCAGTCTGCGGTGAAGCAGCGCGAGCGACTCAGCTGTTTAAACCCCAGACTGTTGGTCCTGGTCCTGGTCCTGGTCCTGGTCCTGGTCCTGGTCCTGATCCTGGTCCTGGTCCTGATCCTGGTCCTGGTCCTGGTCCTGGTCCTGGTCCTGGTCCTGGTCCTGGTCCTGGTCCTGGTCTTGAGCCTGATCCTGGACTACAACTGGACCATATACGTTTTTCTCAGTTCTGTAACAAACTCTTGACTTTATTTCTCTCAGTTTTTTCAGTCCCTGTCCCTGTGTCTCGGTCTCTGTGTCTGTCCCGGTCTCTGTCTCTGTGTCTGTCTCGGTCTCTGTCCCGGTCTCTGTCTCGGTCTCTGTCTCGGTCCTCTGCGGGAACAGGAGTGTGAGTGACGGCTCTGAAGTTCTCAGAAAGACCGGACCATCCTCGGTTCTCAGTCCGGGTTGTTGTCTCTCGTGTCCCCGGACAGAGAAGCGGCTTGTCCCGCAGAGCTGGTCCCACAGACCGGGTCAGAACCATGACGATCCGGGGACTGGTTGTCCTTGGTCTCTGTCTGACCCTCATCACATGCCGGGCCTTCCCCAACCAGCTGCCCGCCCTGAGCAGCGCGCCGCCCGGCCTGCCCTCCCTGAGCGACCCGCTGCTGGAGCCCGAGCCGCGGGACGAGGGGCCGGGAGGCTGCGGCCCGTGTGAGGCGGACCTGTGCCCGGAGCCCCGCGGCTGCAGGGCCGGGCTGGTCCCGGGCCCCTGCGGCTGCTGTCCGGAGTGCGGGAACCTGGAGGGACAAGACTGCGACCTGCGGAACCGGAGCGTGTTCTACGGGCTGTGCGGGACCGGGCTGCGGTGTCAGGGAGGAGGAGGAGGAGGAGGAGGAGGAGGAGGAGTGGGGGAGGATGAAGATGAAGAGGAACAGGTGTGTGTCTGTGAACAGCTGGAGGTCGTGTGTGGTTCTGATGGAAGAACATACATGAACATGTGTCAGTTCAGAGAGGAGGTGTCCTCCAGACCAGAGCTCACCGCCCGGGGGAGGGGCCCCTGCAAGACAGGTAACTCACCTGTCTGTGTCTCACCTGTCTGTCTGCATCACACCTGTCTGTGTCTCACCTGTCTGTGTCTCACCTGTCTGTGTCTCACCTGTCTGTCTGCAACACACCTGTCTGTGTCTCACCTGTCTGTGTCTCACCTGTCTGTGTCTCACCTGTCTGTCTGTGTCTCACCTGTCTGTGTCTCACCTGTCTGTGTCTCACCTGTCTGTGTCTCACCTGTCTGTCTGCATCACACCTGTCTGTGTCTCACCTGTCTGTGTCTCACCTGTCTGTGTCTCACCTGTCTGTGTCTCACCTGTCTGTCTGCATCACACCTGTCTGTGTCTCACCTGTCTGTGTCTCACCTGTCTGTGTCTCACCTGTCTGTGTCTCACCTGTCTGTCTGCATCACACCTGTCTGTGTCTCACCTGTCTGTGTCTCACCTGTCTGTGTCTCACCTGTCTGTGTCTCACCTGTCTGTGTCTCACCTGTCTGTCTGCATCACACCTGTTACACACAGTCTACCAGGAGGCTGCAGGAGAAGATCCAGAACATGTCCAGAGACACTGACTCAGACATTCTGAGACATGATGTCACACACAGACCCTGCAGAACATGTGAGGAACATGTCAGTAACACGTCAGTAGCACGTCAGTGGTTCAGTTCATGTCTGAAAACAGCTGATGAGTCAGTTAGCACACCTCCTCCATGTTAGCACGCATGTGAACATGTGTGAACATGTGTGAACAGGATGTGAACATGTGTGAACATGTGTGAACAGGAGTGAACAGGAGTGTGAACAGGTGTGAACAGGAGTGAACAGGAGTGAACAGGTGTGAACAGGTGTGAACAGGAGTGAACATGTGTGAACAGGTGTGAACAGGAGTGAACATGTGTGAACAGGTGTGAACAGGTGTGAACAGGTGTGAACAGGAGTGAACAGGTGTGAACAGGTGTGAACAGGAGTGAACATGTGTGAACAGGTGTGAACAGGAGTGAACATGTGTGAACAGGTGTGAACAGGTGTGAACAGGTGTGAACAGGAGTGAACAGGTGTGAACAGGTGTGAACAGGTGTGAACAGGAGTGAACAGGTGTGAACAGGAGTGAACATGTGTGAACAAGTGTGAACAGGTGTGAACAGGAGTGAACAGGAGTGAACATGTGTGAACAGGTGTGAACATGTGTGAACAGGTGTGAACAGGAGTGAACATGTGTGAACAGGTGTGAACAGGTGTGAACAGGTGTGAACAGGAGTGAACATGTGTGAACAGGAGTGAACATGTGTGAACAGGGTGACAGTGAACATGTGTGAACAGGTGTGAACAGGTGTGAACAGGAGTGAACATGTGTGAACAGGAGTGAACATGTGTGAACAGGTGTGAACAGGTGTGAACAGGTGTGAACAGGTGTGAACAGGAGTGAACAGGTGTGAACAGGAGTGAACAGGTGTGAACAGGTGTGAACATGTGTGAACAGGAGTGAACAGGTGTGAACAGGTGTGAACAGGTGTGAACAGGAGTGAACAGGTGTGAACAGGAGTGAACAGGTGTGAACATGTGTGAACAGGAGTGAACAGGTGTGAACAGGTGTGAACATGTTTACATCCGCTGTGTGTCTCAGTCCCGGTCATCAAGGTCGGTCCTCGCAGTCAGGTGGACGGGACAGGAAGTAGCCTGGTGTTCCTGTGCGAGGTGTTTGCCTTCCCGATGGCGCTGGTGGAGTGGAGGAAGGAGGGGCGAGATGTGGTCCTGCCCGGTGACGACCCACACATCTCTGTCCAGGTACAGATGCTCTGCATAAGAATGTCACTGCTCCGATGACGCTGTCATTGGTGCATGTGACAATAAACTTTGATTTGATTTTGATTTGATTTATGTCTGACTTGCTGTCCCTGTCTGTCCGTCTCACAGTCTCGGGGCGGTCCTTTGAAATTCGAGCTCACCAGTTGGCTGCAGATTGAGCGGGCGGAGCCTGGAGACTCTGGGACCTACCATTGCATTGCCCGTAACCAGCTGGGATCTGTCTCCGCCACCGCTGTACTGGGAGTACTGGGAACAGGTGAGAGGTTACACCTGACCTGCTCTTAGAGGGACACACGCATGTTTCACCTGGTATCAAAGGAACTAACATGTAACGTGTCTCTCTCAGAGGAGCTGTCGTCCTATCTCTCCAACAGCGTCTCCGAGATGAAGCAGCTGATGGACGCCACCGACTACGACCAGGACTCCTACTGATCCACAGGAGACTTCCTGTCATGGGTCACCTCTGAAATAGGACAGATTCAGCTTCAGGTCACTTGATGATGATGCTGCATGAATATATATATATATATATATATATATATACATAAGTATATTTCATATTTTTTAGAATGATAATGTCTGTATCAGTTTGTCTTCACTGTGAATGTGACAGGGAGGATTCTCTACTGGTCTCTGCTCTGAAGCTTTTATTCTTATATTTTATTTGAGCTGATTTCTGTGAAGTATCTCAAGGGTTTGTTATTGTCTCTGAAGTTCAAACTGAAAAGTTCACTTCTCTCTCTCTCTCCTCACCTCAGACCCACATTTGTCTTTCATTGCTCATATAGTGACCATCTGTTCCACACTGGTGCTCACAATGCATTGTGGGATATGGAGTCCACTGTGGGAGGTATACTTGCTGTCAGTAAAGGCACTGTACAGTGATACGTCTGGATCTTTTCAAAGAGATTAAAAGTGTTTTGTCCTGAAGTGAAACGTGTCTCACTCTCGTCTACTGAAGATCTACAGGAGGTGGATGAGACCCAGCAGGCTAATGTTAGCATGTTAGCATGGAGCCAGCGTCTCACTGACTGGGTTTGAAGAAGATAGCAGATGTTCAGGAGCTGCTGAGGAAGACGCTTCCTGCTGCTCGACCACAGGAAGTGACCGAGCAGCAGGAAGCACTCAGAGGAAGTGAAGCCACATGTGGGGAAGCCATTCAGTCGGTAACCACAGCAACGGAGGGGTCTGATTAGTATTCTGTATTCGACTGTAGATCTGAAGTCTGTCCCTGGAGCCACTGTCTGTTTTAAATATGGAATGAAACATGAATATAAACCGAGAAGAAGAAGAAGAATAACAACCATGAAGCAGCTCAGCCTGTCTCCTCCAGGCCGCCAGGGGGCGACAGAGCAGCGCAGACAGCGGATCCTGTCTGTGTTGACATGTAGCTGAGTTAGCATTAGCTTGTGCTGTGCGGTAAGATGAACGATAATTAAATCGAATTCAACTCAAGTTTACTGTGTGAACAGGTCAGATAAAACTCCCACTTCCGGGTCGCTTCACTCAAACAAGACGCTCGATCCTGCTAGCGTTAGCATGCAGGCTAACCCGCCGAGACCCGAACCCTGAAATATGCACATTTAAAGTTTGTTAGATAATTAACGCAAGAAGATTCTGTATTTGACATAAACTAAAGCTGCTCATGAATCTAACATAACCACTTTTACATTCGGCTGTGGTGACAGAGTGCAGTAATGTGTGAATTAGATAAAAATCCGTTTAGTTAGTTTGAATTCACCGAGTCCTCCTCTGAGATTCAGGTAGAAACCGAGGAGGCGACGCTGGTCAAATCGAATCCAATTGAAACACAGTTCTTATGATGGAAACGACTATTTTTAAGTTGGTAAAGAAAGTTTGCTCACAGTGAAGTTTTGTTAAAGTTTGTTTAGTTTCGATGGTGAAGAATGAAAATGATAAAACATATTTATTTGAACATTTATGTGATTGTTACTCTACTGAGTTACTTTACTGTGTAAGTCCAGTTAAACATTAAATCACACAGTGGTGACCTTGTGCTTCTGTTCATTAAGGGTCAGAGGTCAAAGGTGAGCTGCTGCAGTCGTCGTCATGGTGAAGCAGCAGCGGAGGACAGACAGGTGAGGATGAGGAGGAGCTGGTTCAGACTGATGAAGGTCTTGATCTCTCTCTGTGCTTCCTGCAGGTGTTTTCTTCCTGCAGCAGGAAACAGTGTGGCGCAGGTTCGGTTCCAGGCTGGTCCCATTCAGAGGAGGCCGCCCTCGTTGCAGGTACATAACCAACCGGCTGCTGCCCGTCTGCTCTCTAACCCTAACCCACCTCACGAGTCCTTCTGCTTTAAGGGTTCAGGCTCAGGGACAGGAAGTGCTCACAGCTGGCCGCACTGCAGCAGCTCCACCACCACAGAAGAAGAGAGAGGAACTACACAGGGAGCCCCGGGACCTGATGGAGGTTCAGGAGAGACAAAGAGGGCCAGACTGGATGGGTCAGTCAGGGACGCTGCTGCTGGCGCCCCCTACAGGCTACAGAGTTCATAACAAAGAGTTTGAAATAATACTTTTTTTATTGGTTATTAATCCGTCAATCATCTGTCATGTGTCGAACGTTTTCCTTCAGAGTCGCAGAGTTGTCTGCTCTGGTCCCTACGTCATGTGATCAAGCAGCCAATGAGAGCAGCTTGACACCAGGTGAGTTCTCTCACACCTACAAACACTGACAGAGTTTATACAGGAGGAGGAGGACAAACTGAGTTTGATCCTCCAGAGAAGATCCAGAGAACTGAGGAGCTCAGTCTGAAGCAGCGTCTGTGTGTGTCTGTGTGTGTCTGTGTGTGTCTGTGTGTGTGTGATTAGATGGTGTCTGCTGCAGAGTTCCCCCTCTCGACCAGCTGGGGGCAGCAGGGCTTAGTGAGGACAGCAGAGCCACTGAGGTGAGGACATGGTCCCAGGTTTTCACTGTGGTGACCTGAGAGACTTGTTCTAATGTGTGTGTGTGTGTGTGCGTGTGTGTAGCTGCAGAGTGTGGGGTCACTAAAGGTCACCATCCAGCGGAGCAGCGAGAGCAGAGAGTTTGGACAGACAGACAGGACGGCAGAGACACAGACAGGTGGACTCCACTGTCACGTCTGTAACCTCACCTGTCGCTCTGCACAGGTGACAATCAACTCATAGACATCAGTGAGCAGATTATTAGGAACAGCACATCCACGTGTGTGTGTGTGTGTGTGTGTGTGTGTTCAGGTGTTTCATGAACACATGTCAGGAGCAGAGCACATGAAGAAACTTCAGGAGATCACACACTCAATCGGCCTTAACACACACACAAGGCAGGACAGGTATGAAAACACACACACACACACACACACACTGGACCAACACGAACCCGACTGTTCTCCTGTCGTCCTCCAGGGGGCTTCGGCCTCACACTCAGCGCTGGTGTGACTCCTGTCAGACTCACTTCAGTGGTGACGTCATCGTCCATCGACAGACAAAACACCACAAGGTGAGAGGCTGATGATGACCTCAGAGGCTGATGATGACCTCAGAGGCTGATGATGACCTCAGAGGCTGACGATGACCTCAGAGGCTGACGATGACCTCAGAGGCTGACGTCAACCCTTAGCGAAGCACTCACGTTAGCAACACGTTAGCTTTACAAGCTAAGTTCTATACGAAAGCTAGCTGATGATTCCTGTGTGTCTCTGTGATCCAGATGTGCAAGCAGCTGTGTCGTCCCTTCTGTCCCGTGTGTAAACGTCACTTCAGGACGCCCCGGAAGTTTGTGGAACACATGAAGTCTCCAGAACACAAACAGAAGGTCAGCAGGGGGCGCCGTAGAGTCCCCAGAGATCCCTTCATACACACACTGCACACTGCCACAGCATCACATGACATCATGTCTCTGCCCAGGTGCACCAGCAGGAGGCGCAGCAGGAGGAGCTGATCACAGTGGATGCTGTCGGCTGCTTCGAGGGGGAGAAGGAGGTAGAAGAAGAAGAAGAAGAAGAAGAAGAAGAAGAGGGTGATGCAAAAAAAGAGGCAGCAGATGAGAAAGTGTTGGAGGTTCGACCTGATGTCATGATGTCACGTTTTCTACATGGACACGTTCCATGAAACTTAGTGATTGTGTGTGTGTGTGTGTGTGTGTGTGTGTGTGTGTGTGTGTGTGTGTGTGTGTGTGTGTGTGTGTGTGTGTGTGTGTGTGTGTGTGTGTGTGTGTGTGTGTGTGTGTGTGTGTGTGTGTGTGTGTGTGTGTGTGTGTGTGTGTGTGTGTGTGTGTGTGTGTGTGTGTGTGTGTGTGTGTGTGTGTGTGGTGTGTGTGTGTGTGTGTGTGTGTGTGTGTGTGTGTGTGTGTGTGTGTGTGTGTGTGTGTGTGTGTGTGTGTGTGTTTTGCAGGCAGCTGACAGTGAAGACTACAACCCACACACTACTTACGGTGGGTGATGTGCTGTGTTAATCTCTGTCGCCCCCTGTGGTCGAGTTCATGAAACTGACTGATGATTTTTTTTTACCTGGAAGGTTGTATGTCGTGTGTGTGTGTGTTTGTGTGTGCTGACAAGGAGGAAAACAATTAATCTGTCTGTGTCTTAACAGGAAGTAGTTTTGTGGTTCCTGTGACTGGCTTCCTGTGTCGACTCTGCAACAAGTTTTTCCAAAGAGAGACGACGGCCCGACACACACACTGCAGGACACGCACACACTACCTGAACCTGCAGGTAACACAAGCACGCACACACACACACACGCACACGCACACACACTACCTGAACCTGCAGGTGACACAAGCACGCACACACACACACGCACACACACCCGCGCACACACTACCTGAACCTGCAGGTAACACAAGCACGCACACACACACACACACACACATGCACACACACACACGCACACACTACCTGAACCTGCAGTTAACGCAAGCACGCACACACACACACACACACACACACACACACATGCACACACACACACATGCACACACACACACACACACAGGCACAGCTGAGTGTGTGTGGTTGTGTTTCAGAGGAGGCAGAAGAAGCCTGAAGACGAGGACATGCCTGCGCTGACTGGACCTGCTCACACGGTTTCCCATCATGCACCTGTTCTCTGACAACAAACATCTGGAGACGTTCTTTAAGAAGAACCTAGATTAGTGGATCCTCATCATGTTATGTTGAACTATTGATCCAGATGTGAGGACTTAGAGAGAATCTGACATTAATGTGAATAATGTGAATGAAATGACTTATTCATGTAGCTTTCATATCTGACCTGGTTTTACCAACAACACAACAGGGCACCTTTTAACGAATACAGACAGATTCTCTCCAGGAATCAACAATACACACATCATGGATATTTGAAAACACACAGTACACACATATAAAAACAAGGCTCAGCAATACACACATTTTACTTTAACAACAAACAAACCAAATTTCAGAGCCTGCTCAGGAAGACGGTTCAAAACAGCAGCTGACACAACAGTTTCCAACATTTGAGGCTGGTGACAGCAGAGGAGATGAAGGCTGTGCTTT
>JBAMIH010000056.1:80183-159363 GCA_038501795.1 Pseudopleuronectes americanus | reverse complement strand
GTTTGTTGACAAATTTATCTTGTGGTTAGGCAGATTTGTTTGAGCATTTTGTATTTGTTGTTCCCTGTTTTACTTTGAAGCTTGTTCCTGTCTTTGTCTGATTTCCCCACTCCTCTAATGTGAGTTCAACCCTCCCTCATGTGTAGGACGTCTCCTCTCTCTCCTGTTTCTCAGTTCCTGCTCCACCTGTACTTCAGATTCACTTTCTTTCCTTCGCTGTCTGTAGTTGTTGGAGTTTGCTTGTTTCCCTGTTCACTTGATTTAAGTTTACACACTGTAAACCTGCCTCGCTGTTTGTTCCCCTTTGGGTTCCGCCAGAAACACAAAGCCCGACACAAACATACAAAAGCAGTCAAACTGAGTCCAAGTACTTTCCGTTGTCCGGCCATAATTGAGGATGTACACATATCGCCCTTATTGAATCCACCACGCAGTCTCTGAATGTGTATTTCCTTGTTGTTGTTGTGTCAGACATTGTAAAACTGTGGGTGGGATTTTGTTCAACTCGGCTAAAAAAAAATCTACAAAAGCTGCAGAGCAATGAAACCAATTATTTAGAGTGACTTGAAGTGTTGGTTGCACATCCCGTGAATACCAACATGTCCTCTGTCGTCTATTTACACAGTCAAAACCCTCCATCCGTCCACTTTATTTAATTTCAATCATTTACTATCATTTAGAAATATTGCAACTGTAATATCACGTCGTTTGCAAATAAATTATCATAATCATAACCTCCCTGTGGACTGGGAGCAGCTTCTCACCCGGCTGCACCTTCTCCACCTGGAATTCCACATCGAGCCGACATTCAAATGTCAAACAACGTAAACTCCCCTCGGAAAAAACAAAACAAGACGAACTTCCTTGACAGTGACGAGCGGAGGAAGCTTCTTTGAAACCGGAGTGAAGCTAAATGTCAGGGACGAGCAAAACACAAACCCGATCCGACTCCTTTTCATCAGTCCGTCAATCTCCTGCTCCTTTGACTCGCATCAAACAGCTGTTGTCATAACAGGGGAAACCTTTTTATGTGTGTTTTCCCTCGTTGTGCTGCCACATGCGACTTGCCGTTACACCTTCAAATAACGGCGCCATCGCTTTGTTCTCCCTCACATCCGCGATAAGGAGAAATTAGAACTGGAATGACATAAGCCGAGCAGCTGTCAACACACAGAGAGAGAGAGAGAGAGAGAGAGAGGTGTTGGTTTCATCAGTGAAGTTACATCAGTACAGGTTTGTTTCTTTTTCTCACTTTGTCAATGACGAGCATCTTCCTGCACAATGACCCTTACTTTAGATTAGATTAGATTAGATTAGATTCAACTTTATGGTCATTGCACAGTACAAGTACATATCTAACCAGAAGTGCAACAAAAGACAGTAAAAGTGCAGAGTATTGTGCATAGTGGATTATGTAAATAAATAGGAAGTACAGTTAGAAATATAAGTGGAATATGAACAGTATTAAGAGGTAAAGGTATGATATAAGAATGATGAATACACTATGAGCAAGATAAATATATAAAAATATGAATACACTATAGGTGGGATAATACAGTAGTAGAAAAAAAATAAGTCTAGTGCAAATGTACAAATGTACAAATGTTCAAATGTTCAAATGTTCAAATGTGCAAGTGTTCAGTGAATGTGCAAATGTTCAGTGGCTGGAGGAGGTTGTGTGGGTGTGAGTGTGTGTGTGTGTGTGTGTATGTTTTTTTTTGATTAACCCTCACACCTGAATGTATAACTTCCCCTTTTTTTCATTTAAAAAAGCATTGAACATCTTTATGCCTCGGCCGTTACTCCGCTGGCTTCTGCTCGAGGCCCCACACAGCGGTCGCGGCCGGGAGCTGAAACGAATGAGCTTTACAGTCTCCCCCCGGTAAGTCATCGTGGGTTCGCCGCACGCCAGGTACAAGATGTTCTGGTGCGACACACACACACACACGCAAAATTCGAATCACAAATATGCCCGCTCGCACTCACGCCTCAATTTATAAAGTCATATGCAGCCAAACTGCTGCCCCCGCTGCTGTACTTAGACCGTCTGAAGACTTTTAGAGCCTCTAAATGGAGAAGGATGGGAGAGTTGATCATGTTTATTAAGTCTGCTTGGCTTCCTGTGAGGGAATCGTGCTCGGCAGCAGCCTACCGGAGCAGGGCGGCGTGAGGCTGAGTGGATGTGAAATGTGGGCACAAGCTGTGGGCGAGATCCACTTCCTCCGTCTCCACGGAGATGACAGGGAGACAGGAAGGGCCCTCTGCACACTCGGCCGTCCGCTAATCCGAGACGGCAGCCGCAGTCAGAGGAGCTGGCATCTAATGATAATGTGTCTGAGGAGGTCATTGCTGGTGACAACAGTGCAAAACATCTGTTTGTAGCTACTATGTGGAAATACCTTGTTTCGTTTTTCTGCTCGACGGCTCCGTGTGTTCCTCTACCTTCGTGAGTGTCCTCCGTGGCAGTAGTGTCTCATGGAATCTGTCCTACCGGCAAAAAGACACCAGCTCGATTTTGGATTATTGATGAAAGAGCTTTTTACCGTTCAGAGCCGGTGTAAACACTTCGGTCTTCAGGTGTCTTCAGCCAATCTTCCGGAGAAGATCTTGAGTACTCACACCTCAGATCCTGGGTTGTGTGATCCCGTCGTCCTCTACCAAACCCTCTGTGTTGTCCGGTTGAATATGAACCAGAGAGAAAAAATACACAACACAAGTCACGCAGGCATTAGAGCAGCTCTTTGACTCAGAGGTGAAGTTCAGCGTGCAGAGTCAAGGCCCCCCCCACTGTGAAGCATGCTCATCACGTACCCGTGTGCACTGATCAACTGTCTCCTCTCATAAATTTAACTTTTCCCACTTTCACTCAGACACAAGAACAACTGCTCCCCCTGATCTCGGCTCGTCTTTGTGTCTCCTGACATCAAAAAGGCACCAGTCACCGTCAGTCATATTCAATTTGATGCTGGTGTGACTCCGGTGGTGGTTGGGGGGTGGGTGCGATAAAGCCTGGCCCCTCAGGCCGCCTATCACCGAGCCAGAAGTGTATATTTATGTGCTTAACCTTAACAGCCGTGATTGGATAACCTCCATTTAGCCCCTCTCCCAGCTTCCTGTCAATAAGTCAATGGTCCCCGTCCAAAGGGGAATGGAGAAGCCCCGCCGCTTTTTTACAAATCCCTTTCAGTCAGAAGGCGGTTTAACGTGAGTCATTAGAGCGCGTGACGGGTTCGGTCGATACGGAGCCAACGTCATTCGCCTCAATCGGGCAGAGACGGGTTTTCATGTGACGCCACAGAACAAATATGTCGAGGGGGGGGGGACGGGGGACATCAAGGAGGATTGGACAGACGGAGAAAAAGGGGACAGAGGAACTTCAGGTAGAGGAGCCTTTAATTAATCCAATAATGAGAATAAGGGCAAATTAAAAAAAGAGACAAGCGCCGGTGTGTAATCCTCTCCTCGGTTATATCACGACCCAAATCAAGGCCGAGGGTCTCTTCTTATTCCCTTTCATTTTAAATTCAAACTCAACACAGAGAATTTAATTAACTTCCTAATTGTGTCGGTGGTCTCGCCGTCGTCTCGGAGAAATAACACCAACAGCTGCTCCGGAGCTGCCACGCTGTTCCCTGCTCCATCTCTATTTTATGCTCGGTGCTGAGGCGTCGATAACGGGTTCTTCACAGACCGAGAGGGTTTCCAAATCGAGAGAATCACCCGGGCGTTCTCTGATTTACAGTTCATCGGAAAATACTGACTCAGGTTCGGTGTTGAGGATCCTCACGTCTCTTCAGGCTCAAACTTAAATATGTAAAATCTGCCCTGGAAGTTGAAGACGAGTCGGCCACGATGAAAGCTCCTGTGTCTCCACTTTTGTGTTTCATTTCCTTTTTGGCAAGTTTTATAACCGTCTGCCTGTTGCCATAGCAATCAAGCAACTTGGATCTCTTTGTGTGATGTGTGTGTGTGTGTGTGTGTGTGATATGTGCGATATTTCTCGTTTTGTAACTGATGTTTTATAACTTAAAGATGAAATGTTGAAGTGAATTCATTCAATTACATGTCTGATGTACTTCTCCACAACCAATCACTGGAAACCACTGCAGTGTTACTACATTTATTTGTCAGATCTAGTGACTAGTTATCCAGACTTAACATGAAAACGTTTGATTAGCTCATAGAATATGGAACACGATATTAATAAACCAGTGGTTCCCAACATTCTCGCCTTGAGACCATTTATAAGAAAAAAGCCGTGTGATAGTTCAGATGTCGGAGACGTTACTCTGCACCTCTGGAGATGTTTTAAATATCTGAGAGGCCGTAAGAGGTATAAAGTACAAAATAAAATACCAAAAATACCACATACTTGATTTGGGCCAACATGATAAATTAGTTAACACAAGTCATAGAGCCTGATAGTATATTTATGAAAATCGAATAATGTTATACATGATTATTTACGTTTCTCTGCAAAACAAGTACATTCACTTTTGAAACTCTGAGTTTATCTAGCTGATAAGAATGTTTGTACTTTTACCTAAGTTGGATCTTAACTGGAGCATGTTTTATTTATGATGAAGTACTTTCGGTACTTTTACTCCCTGAAAGGATTTATTAAGTTCTTTTCAACCACTTCTCAAACTATTCTATAACAAGTTCATGTGGGTTGCCAGACAACTGCATCACCTCCACTTCACATAATAGGTTGTGATATTGTGTTTAACAATCAATTCAAACTGTGGAAACTGAAGAGGTTTGTTTTTCCTCGCTCTTGTGTCTCTGCTGAACTGAATCTTTCAAACATCCAAAGTATGTTTAGTGAGTGAGGATGAGAACATAACTCTGTTGAATTCACAATCATCAACAAGAGGCTTTGAGACGTTGAGACCTTCGAATTCCCCCGAACAATCCAAAGAAATTTGAGTTTTGAATTCCTTTACTTCTGCCTGACGTGAACAAAATTTGTTTTCAAAAATGTTTTTGAACAATTTGATGTCAGGACCCGGAGTCTTTGTTCGTGTTGATGAGCAACAGGAGCAGCAGGAGAGAGAGAGGGAGACCCAGGAGGGAAAACCTTTCTCTTTCTCTTCGTCCTTTGTCTTTGTCTATTATCCCTTCGCCCGCTTACTCTCTCTCTCTTCATGAAAAAGCGAAGCACAACAGAGGAGGCCACGTGTTCATCCTCGTTGTGCTGACTCGGCCGATCTCTCCCTGTGAGAGGCTGATGAGGAGGAATGGCCTCGTGGAGTTAAACCAGCCGGGCGCATCCACAGCTGTCATCATCATCTGAATGCAGGAGCGCTGAGTCCGCAGCTCTGCCGCGTGGAAGGGAAACGACCTGTCTGAGCCGGGCTGACACCCTTTCTGTCTGTGGCCGACCCGCTCCTCCACCGTCCACGGCAGCTCATCCCTGGTTGATGTGTTCTTTCTAACACCAGCACTGACGTCAGCTCCTGCCTTTAAACTTGTGACTTCATTTGTCATCCGTGCCCGAGGCCGTGATGCTACAGGAGGAGGAAGGAGCACAGGTTCTCAGAGGGAAGGGGAGTGAAGCGACTCTACTGGAGAAAACAATCCCTCTGTTCTGAGGTCCCCGGGTTTGAGTCGGATGTTTAATTCAAAACGCTGAAACCCACAGAGCCGGACTATTCACAATGTCCATAAATCTTTTTGTAGACATGCACATCATCCAAAGATCGACGGGAAATAAAAGGAGCGTTGTCCCACTAACAATGTACAAGCAGTCCATGCTGGTGTCCGTGCTGTGCACTCAAATAAAACTATAACCTCTTTGGCACCACTCGCACCGGTGGAGAGAGGAAAGCGTCCTCCTGGGCTCCGTGCCACACCGAGGCTTCACCTGCACCGGTGCCAAAACCATCCAGCGAGCTCAGAGGTTGAGCCGGCTGCTCGCCAAACGCCATCTTCCTCCTGATGATCCTCACACGACAGACTGACTGACACACCTGACATTAACCCATGTTGGCAAAGCACGACGCTGATGAATGAAATGTGGGAAAAAATAGATCTGCAGTAAAAAAAATGCAGCAAAGCTCAGTTGAAAATATAAATGTTTGATTCCCGACAGACACACACACACACACACACACACACACACACACACAGACACACACACACACAGTTCGCATCCACTGACATCACAATGCATCAAGACGATTACAAACACATCTGAGGGCCGCAGCATCTAACCACAGTGATGAAAGCATTAGGAGTGATATAGATTTCCTCTGACTGATGAGGAGCCGACCCTTCGTCACGAGGATTCCAGCTGCGCAGACGGTTGAACACGTGATTTGTGCTGCGGATAAAAGCTGAATTTGAAAACGAGAACTATAGCAGTGGGGCCTTTGCAGCTTTAATATCTGCTTGTATCGCTCTCGGCTATTCTCCGGCTTCTCCTACTGAGGGGGATCCATAATTCACAGCTGGACGAGGAAGAAACCATCAACACCAGTAGCTAAAGAACCATGGATTTTGGAAAGGAAAGGGCCTTTATAAACTAGCAAGTCGCCAATAGGCAATGTCAAACGTGCCATTGTCCCTATCTAAGTTTAAATGGTTCCGTTATCTGAGGTATAAACAAATTACCCGGTGTTGAAACCGTGCCGACAAATTAAACTCGTCTGTTACTTCAACAAAAGAGTGAGTCCTGATGACTTTGAGGAATAATGAGGACGTTCTGTCAGTTTGTGGAACAGCAGGAAGCTTCACTCTGTCTCTGCTTCTTCTTTTTGTTCTGAAAAAATCTCATTACAAGGTATTTTTTTAAATATATAAAATGATAACGATTTAAAACAACAATGTTTGTGTTTCCTCCTATGGCCCATTGTTCCTTTCTAATAACACCGATGAAGTAGTGAGAGAAAACATGTTCTGTTCTTCTCTGTGTTAATGATAATACTCTCATTTCTTTTCTCCTCCCCAGTTATCATTCACATCTCTAGCTTTTCTCCCCTGAACCTCCCTCTCCCTCACTCCAGTGCTGCCAACACCAGGTGACTCCATTGTTTCCTCCTTCACTAATGCATCCGTTATGCATGTGTTGTTTTGTCTACCAGGTTTAATTTGAGCGGTTTGCTGCCGGCTGCTCTGTGACTGCAGTCGCTGTCACTGCAGAGGTGCCGGGTCACACTTTCATTTTCTGTGGGAACATTGGGGTTTTCTAAGACTTGAGGGTTTGCGGCTGGATGGCAAAACCTCTTTTTCTTTTTTTTTATCGGTGAGGCAACATATCTCCAAAAAACAACCACGGCTGCTCCGATCCCTTTCTGAGTTGCACACACCCGCTGAGCTCAGGTCTTCACTTGATGGATCATCTTCTCATTTCATAAGATAATTATTTCCTTCCTGCTCCAGACTTCCGCTTTTTGATCCATGGTGATTCCAGTGAACCCAGTTGGATTGAGCCCGGTGGAAGCTGCGGCCTCCATCTGCTGTGGACTGTGCAGCAGCGGGGGGGGCGGAGAGGACAGGTGGCTGCTCGCTCACCTTTATGAACGCCTGTGTCGGGGCCACTGTGTATTCAGAAGAGCGGATATATATATATATATATATATATATGTACGCGCGTGTATTGATATTTTTGAGCTGTGCCTTAGGACCGCGTTCGGGCCGATGATGTAATGACTCGTTCGGGGGAAAGAATAAAAAGGTTAAGCGGGATCAGACATCAAGGGAAGAGCTGGTGAAGAGCTGGTGAAGAGTCAGTGTTGAAGCTTCTCCGCTGGAAATCAACTTTTCAATAAAAAAAGCAACGCGGCAAAGCACAAGCACATCTCAGCCGAGCCCTGTCTGAGAAATGTAGATAATTTAAAAGTCAACCAGGTTCTCCAGCAAGTACACAACTCCGCATACGTATCGACAGCCGGCAAAACAGAAATCCATGATTTGTGAATCCTTTGATTACAGTTTGATGCCCTATCCATATTTATGGGGAGCTGTCAGTGTTTTCCACGGAGCTGTAAATCAAACCCCGTCATGTCGGTGCTGTTTGACAGAAGGCCAAGTGAGTGGAAGGCTTCTACGTTTTCACTTTAATCATTGCACATGTTCTAAATATGAAACGCAGTCGGTTTGTGCGTGTGCACTTGTACTGAGTTAAAGTAGGGCACGGAGAACAGGAAGCTCTGGAGGAAAATGTCCAAACCGCTGCACTGAGTTTCACAGATTCTATTACAAGTTCTTCACTTTACACGTTTCTTTAAATGAGGGAATAAACCATTTGTACATAATTGTTCAGTCATCATCATAATCATTTAGATCCAGTTAATTCTATCCTGGGAAATTGGTGAATAAGTTGAAAAGAAAGTTGAATAGTTTTTGAGTATTGCTGCTAAATAACAGACAGAGAATGAAACACTGATTGAAAACCTCTCTGGAGGAGATAATAAAATAAAAACACTACAAAAACGAATCTGTTAAACCAGATCAGACTAAATACAGACGGGAATTATTGAGTACAGTGAGTACAGGATGAAACGACTTTACATATTCACATTGATAAGAGTTTATAATCGCAAACCTCGGTCTTCAATCAATCACTAAATCAAATGTTGTAAGTGTAAAGTCGATATCCACAAAACAACAATTTCCTCCTCTTAGATGCTGGGAGCCATCAGAGGCATGAATGACCACGAGCTAACTGCTAGCTTCCTGGAGGGAATCCACATCTTTCATCAGTCTGTTTCTGAGAATGAAAAGAAAGAACCACACGGAACCTTCGTGCTGCACTGAGTGGTCGTCAATTACCCCCCCCCCAGCTTGCACTGACTGAGCAGGTTTGACTGGCAGCTGTGGCAGCAGTAATGAACAGGAACAAATTGCCAGAGAGGAAAGAGAGAGACGTGGGTTTCTCTTTCTTCTTCTGCTGTCTCCATTTTGTATTATTATTTACTTCAGTTACACATGTTTGCAGATAAACGTTCCCTGATCCAAAATTGCATTTTAATACAAATGAGGTATTAAACATACATTTATGTATTCACACTTTAAAGGTGTATTATTTTATAATGTCTATTGATTTGTGTTCCTTGTGCATGTGGCAATAAAGCTTAGATTTTTTTTTACCATTGATAAACATCTGTTTTATAGTATTGCACAGACGACACATTCATTAACTTGGAGCAAACACAGTTACTGAGGAACTGTGAGTTTCCTGAACCCAAAATTACCAAAGGTTTCCTGTCATCATTAAGTTTTATTCCAATCCCCCTCGAAAAATAGATCGATATGCAATTAAGATAAATTATTCAGAGCTTTACTTTAAGGAATAATTGCAGTGGCTGGAAATGAGCTCGAAATTATATTGATCCCCAACTTCCCCATTCATCCTCATCAATCCCTTCAATTACTCAGCAAATCCTTTTCATAGCTAAAACCCCAAAGATCCCTGAGTCGAGGTTTTATTCAAATTATCAATTTTCACTGAAGTAAAAACCGTTAAAATCTGGATATTCTGCTGTTTTTCTTTACATTCACATCAGTACAATGGGGTTTTGTGTCAGGAAGGTTAATGCATGATGTAGAATTATGTTTTATTCAAAGGCAGAATATTGAAATCATCAACCGTGGCGTTAAAAAGAAAGACCTTGGCCCATCCCTGCAGACTGAAGGGTCATTGTTTACAGGCTGAAGCAGAGAAACACGTGTTTCCATCAGGGACAAAACGTTTGAGGCATTAAACTGCCTTTTCAGAACTTCTCCCATATTTCATTTTCCACACAGTCGTGGTGGAAGTGCTCGTCCCCGGGTGCTGCTTCAATCTTCTTCTTTTTTCTTCACAAAAGTGGCTCTGCAGAAATTTTGCAGCAGATAAAATCAGAAAAAGCACAGAGCCTTTGTTTTGGATTCCTCCCGGCAAGACAGATAAAGGCTTTGTCATTGTTTGTGTTACATTCACGATACACAATATGCCACTGAGCATCCGCCACTACAGCATCAATGAAGAATGAACCTATTGCTCCCGACACAACACGGTGGAGCCGGGGCCGAGCGGCACCAGGACGCCGGGCAGGCTTCACCTCAGATCTACAATGGAACATAAACCGCTCGACAGCTCAGCCCGGGAGAGGCCGGCGCGTCCTCATCAGTTTCTATTATTGTGGCGTGTGCTCGCCGCGTGTTGTCGACCTGTGTGTGGATCCGGCTGCAGGGTAATTAATGGGCCGGCTCTGACAGGCGTGTGCCCAGGCGAAGGCCGGCCCGGATGAGTAAAGGTGAAGGATCGGCTCCTGACGCGCTGAGATCGAAGCGGCTTAAACGGTTATCAGCCCACAGATATTGATGCTTTTCACCCGGGTTCAGCTGACGTGAGACGCCTCGCTGAGAGCTGCAGCCGGGGGGAGGCTTGTGTGTCACCGTGGGTTTACACAACACGACAATAAAAATGCTTAACCTCCTCTATGTGGCTCCAAAGCAACAGAATTGGCCTCTTCTAACGGTTTTTACACTAAAATAAGTGGAACTTGACCAAAAACCGAATAAATTAATCCACGGATGCTTCAGAAAAGGCCCCGAAAACAGTTACGTTTCATTTTTGCTATTAAATTCTCTGTTAAACACAAATCACAGGAGTCTCAATATCTTCTTATCCACGGTGAAACTCAATTTGTCCGCTCTGGACTTTGTTCTCTGTAAACACGCGAGTGACTCACGCTTCACTTCACTGTGTTTTGCAAACAAGAGGAGTTGGAAAAGAAAGGAAATGGCGGCTGGTGAGCGATGTCACGTCAGGCGGCGTCGCGCCCGGAGCCGGAGCCGCTGTCAACAAGTGGACACGCCGGGTTGTTTATGATGAATGACAATCATATAAAAAACCAATAGCTCTGGACTCGTCCCTGAGCCGCCTCTCGAGAGAGAAGAAGAAGAACGCTTTCATCCTGATTCACATTCACTCAGGTTATTGTTTATGTTTTTGATGCATTCCAGTCAGGCTTTTTTTTAATGCTTATGTCACAGCCGCCTTCAAAGTAATTATTTATGTGCAATAATTAACCGTCTCAATTTGTGCCTTTCGGTTAATGTGTGGAAATTAGCTGAGAGTGGCGGTAGCCTGCAGTCACAGGGTTTATTCTCCTTTAAAGGTGTCACCGAATCAGTGGAGTTCATATGAATTGTGTAGAACTTGTGTTACCTGCACACGTCACTATACGCAAATCACAGATTATTATGTTTTAGCTCTAAAAAAATAAACGATTCAGTCTCATTCTCTTCACTTCTTCAAACAAAGGGGCTCAAAATTATTTTACAGAATGTAAAATAATTTTATTATTTTACATTCTGCTTAGTACAATAGTCAGGTGCCTGCATGAAGAATTAAACTGTAATTATACCTTCTGTTCCATTAGGAGTGTAACGGCAGGAATTCAAATGACTTCTCGACTGAAAATTTAACGTTCGACTTCAGGAAAAAATCCTCTGAATCAGTCCTATGATCAAAAAGCAGTGAATTCTACAAGAGCCCGACCTGTCGGTGAATGTGTTTGTGGATAAGCAGCTGAATAAATTATGCATAATTAATTAATGGTGCTGATAGTGACTCGTGCCAGCAAGACGTCAGCCAGTTTCCTTTAGTGGCTTCCTGCTAAAAGGTTGCAGCCATGAATTTGAGGCCTGTTTCAGTTTAAAAGGAGGAAGACGATGCAGGAGGGATATAAGGCCGGGGGGGGGGAAAGGCTTGGCTAGGTCTAGTCGTGTACTACAGGCAGGGAAACGGCACATCGCACCACGACTGTAATTTGCCTCTAATGAATATTCATGACTTTGTTCCGAGGAATGAGGGAGGAATTGATCTGGAACAGTTTTTTCTTCCTGTCTTAATTTAATTAAGGTTTTATGTGGAAAAGATCACATCCTCACTATGAACAGGAAACAGTTGATCTGAGTGTAAATGACATGTAATGGTGTTATTCATGGGATATTAGGGAGAGAATAATCCATGTGCAGCACATTGAGGAATCATTCTGAACCATATTCAGGAATGATGATGAGTTTCTGTAAAGACCATGAAGACAAACACTGAAGATCATCTCTGCTCCATCTGTGTTTGAATCTGGTTGCGTCCTCTTCCTGGGAACGTGGTGGTTTCACATCCTGCTGTTTAGTTTATCATCAAAACACCAGCCCCCCTCCGGATGGAAGAAGTTCCTCCTCTGTAAATTCTCACACTTTTTATTATTACACATTTGGCAAAACTTGTAGTTTCTGAGGGATCCAGCTCAACAAGAGACGCTGAGTGGACAAAACAATGAAGTCATCAGTTAATTGGTCTCCGTCGTTAAGTTTCCACTTATCATAAAAAAACACTAACAATCAAGTATTCTGCAGGAGACACTGGTTTTTAATCTAATTTCTTCTGTATGTTGTCAGTCTAGACTCGGCTGTAGCTTCTTCCAGAGCAACACGCACGGTATTGATCCTCCAGGCGTTGGCACGTAAACGACCATAAACGTTTGTGTACTTATTGTATTTTACATCTTGGGAATAAAGTGCTAAACTAGTGTGTACCTGAAGATTTTGTCGTATAAGACTTAATTCACACCAGTAAAAACAAACAAGTGCAGACTGGAGATCAGGCTCAAACATTACGAGCAGTTGGAATCCGACAGTTACATTTCACAGTGTTTACAGGATTAAACTTTATTTCGAGGCAACAGCTGTTTTTAAAAAGGACTTAAACACCTTTTAAATTAAGGGACATTTCTTATTCTGTATGATTTTGTATCTTTTGTTTCTTTGGTATTTTATTGCCACTGTTTCATGCATTTACTCTGATTCACTTTCTCTCTCCCCTGGATTGTAAAGCAACTCCTGTTATTATAAATCAATGTGACTGGACTTCACCATCGAGACGTGAAACTGCGACAGCTGCTGGGATCTGAACACACTGAACCGAGAAGGGTTTTCAAGGTGTCGTGTTTAAACTAACACTGTCTGTAAACTCACTGGAGTGCCCTCACAGGTCGGTGATGAACGCCGTGATTAATTAATGAATAGAACGGCCATTAAGCGGACAGACGTTTTGTCAGCTTTGCTTTTGTTTTCCCTCGGTGCCTTGAAGTGATAGAACCAGATGAACGCGTGGGAGAAGAGACAGGATGTGAGAGGATGGACGATGCAGAGAGTTCTTTTTTTTGTTCAGGTGTGCATGATGCACAACTGCTCTTTATTTATTTATTTCCTGAATTCTGTTTTGCTGTAAACCCGTTGGGAAGGAGGGAGCGGAGCAGGGGTGGCCGGAGAAGAGATGATGGGAGGCCGCAGTGGGGAAGAGGAGGAGAGAAACAGATGGTGAAGAATTCTCCTGGTTTATTTCAGGAGAGTTCCGCCTTTACGGCTCATATACCGACTTAATTATGAGACAGAGGGGAGAGCGAACCCCGGGAAGACGGATTTAAAGAGGCAGGGAAATCTTCATTAAGCCCACGAGGAGAGAGCAGCACATTGAAATGACATTGCCGTCTCATCAACGCCTCTAAAGAGAGCAGGAGGAGCCGGGGTTGAGGCAGAAGTCCGCCTGCGAGGAATAACATGGGCAAAAAGGAATGAACGAAATGTTTATTTATACAATAACAAAGACAACAATAAACCTGAGCTGCTGTCGGAGATGCACTGAACAGCGTTCTGCTTTTGCACAGAGACAAAAGCAGAATGCTACTAAAACGCTGTGACCCATACTTGATTGTCCACGTCCACTTGTCTGGACGTTATCTGGATATCATGTCTGAAACACGGATCTACAGTGATGAACAACATCTGCTCATATCCAGCTTCTTCATTTTAATAGGTGTCTCTTGAGCCTCTGTCTCAAACACTTGGTTTTAGCTCCTGACTTCTGAGGAGGCATTTCAGGAGCAGTGTTTTCTTCAGACTCTTTAACTTTTTGCAGACCTTTTTGCAAACACAAAAAATATCTACAACACACCAGAGGAAAGAAAAAAAGCTGAGTAGGCGTCTCGTGTCTTCTTTAATAAATCCAACAATATTTTTTGGAGATTCAACATCAGCATAGTTCTTCGATTTACAAATATACAGGAGCATTGAGAGCTGAACATTTCAAATATACAGGGACTGATAGAGGACAGGAACGACACCGGTGGATGAGGAACCGAGGGGGAGACAGATATGTGTGTGTGTGTGTGGGGGGTGGGGGGGGCGGGGGGGTTGTGAAGAGAAATTGGATTGAACCGTTTGAAGAGAAGTTCATGTCAGCCTCGTCTCTGATGTGTCACCAGCCTCTTCAGGCAGGACACAGTGAATTCTCCTTTTATCTGGTGGAGGTATTCCACACTTCTCAGAGATGAACCCCTTGTGATTCTTATCATTTCCTCAGTCTTGTACCGACGGGGAGACGACGGTGGAGAACACATGTCTGGGACAGGGGGGGGGTGTGGGTGGCCAGATGCTGGAGGCCGCCCAAAAACTTCCAGCTCCCTTGTAGCCTTTTCAAATGCAATTATCACCTCAGATGGCCGATTTGATTATCTTCACCTCGGTGCTGCTGTTGTTCTCACGATAACAGCTCATCATCCTTTATCTGCTCCTCCAGAGAGGAGACCGGTCGGTTGGGTTTTAAAGCCGAGGAGTCGATGTCAGAGACGCTTTTATTTTTGCAAAGTAAATCCAGCTCCTCTGCAACGTGCAAACTTTGGAAAATCGGAAAACGTAAACTTAAAAAGAAACACTAGATTCCATGTGAATAAAAGAAGTCGGGAAAAAAAACGTTCACAATTACGTATTGATCGAGAAAATCCAAATATCAATCTGTGCACTTCATATTTAATAACTCTGGGGTTGTTAAAAAACAACTTGGACGCAAAGTGGAGAAGCAGCTGCTGTTGTAGATGAAGAGGAATTTGTCGGATCAGCCTCATCTCGGAACCATGTGGAAGCTTTTTTGATTTAATCATCTCGTAATGAAGGAGAGGCTCGAGGTGACACTTACAGTGAGCAGCTGTTCGTTCACTGTGTTCTATCACGAGAGGAGTTCACTCAGGATCTGAGCTCAGTAAACACACAACAGATGAGTGGACAAGAAAAAGACTCTGGGTAAAGAGTGTGGGAGTTTCTTTTCTTATTTGATGAAGTTCAGCATTTTAAACGGTTTCATTGACAGGTTAATTTAATCATTTATCTCCAAGGAGGCTCTGAGATGACTGATAGTGTTTCATGATTCAAATTAAAAACATTTGAAAAGAGAAACTTCCTTAATAAAAACTTCACAACCAACTCTGTGTCGTAGAACTTACGCTTCTATCAAAAAATAAACTGAAACTGAAACATTTTATATAATTTCTACAGTAAAAAACATAAATAGTTACATACATGTACTTGTAGAGAGTGTGTTGATCTTACTCTACTTTTTCTTTATGTTATGTTTGGATTCTCATTTTAAGCAAAGTTAAGTTCTGTGTCTGGTTTAATACAGAAAAAGTTTTCACTGGGACATCAGACGAATGCAATTTGCTCTTTTCATGTTCAATTTAAAATCTAAAATGAGCAACTCGTCAATTGTTTATTTATCTGATACCAAAAAAACAGATTTTCATCCTTTTGATTTTTATACTTGAATCAAAAAATTCCAATTAAAAAAAATGGGCCTGAGGCCGAACTAATTCATTTATCAGATTTGTTTTGATATCACTTCAAGAAGTACATACACAAATATGAAACTATATTATACTAAAAATACTTTGCCTCAACATTTTCCAGACAGTAGGTTAAGAAAACAATATGTTATGAGAAGTTTCTAAGGTGATAAGGATATAATTGACTATATCTGATTCATTACAAGAAGTCAAACCTTTAATTCATCGTCTCCGAACCTTTAATGGAGACGTCTGTGATTCCTTATTCACGATTCTGTGAGGCCGGAGGACACCGAGGTGCCAGCCGGTCTCTGGGTCACACAAACACTTCCCAGGTACGAGACGGATTAGGCCGAGGGCCCAGGGACGAGGAAGAGAAGCCAAATATCGATGCAGGCAAACAGCCTGAGTGGGAGCAGGTGCAGGAGGTGCAGGGGAACGAGGAGAAAAGGCCAACATACATATGCTAAACCGGGCTGGTGTATAAGCAGCGAGGCCCCGGCTCCTTGTTTGGGAGCTGCTGCTTTCGCCACCCTCCACACGTAGGAGGAGGAATCTGAATCACTTTCCTCTGGCTGTAGTTTTCCTAACGAGAAAGACAACTCCCTGCAGCCGGGACATATCGATGATGAGACGCCGAGCATCACCTCGACTCCGAGCCGTGTTCTGTGTCTCTGTTCGGGACGGAGATGAACTTAATTGATCCTGTGATGGAGCTGGAAACTGGTGATAGAGAAGCTGCTGGACAGTTGTCTCCTCCGTCCCATGCTCGGCCTCCAGCTCGTCAGGTGATTCTCCAGTCTCCTCCGGGGAGAGTTCAGTTTCTCCTGTTGCTAACTAGCACTGGTGGTAGTGGTCAGACTGGTCGGTATCTGCTGAGATCTCATTATAACTGCAATTCAGCTATAACCAGAATAAAACCTCGGAGAATCCACAGAGACGGTGGAGTGTTGGTTTCAAGAAATGAAATAAGTGAAACGCAAGCAGCAGGATACAGAGACCAGCCGGACTAATTACAGCTCTGCAGAACTACCACAGAGGCAGTTATATATATAAATATTACATCACATCGACTGACATTCATTTCCTGGAGATCTAGTCTAACTTCAGCTGTATCTACCTCTGCAGAGCCCTAACTCCATTCCCCATAACTTTTACAATACAAATAAAAAACATTTACTTTATGGCCACTTTCTTTTTGTCTCCATAATGATATCCGGCTCCCCACGATATATAAAAGGTGAAAAACAACATTAACCATGCCGTCTTTGCTGGTGACACACACTGATTTGTCTGCGTGAATGTATTTAATTGTAGTTGTGTGTCTGTTGTGTCACCCTGCTGAGACGAGCTGGCTTTGTTGTCGGCGCTTGATGTGTAAATGAAATATTTCTTCTCTCAAAGCTTCGCATG
The DNA here is from genome assembly GCA_038501795.1 of Pseudopleuronectes americanus. Classification (NCBI taxonomy): domain Eukaryota; kingdom Metazoa; phylum Chordata; class Actinopteri; order Pleuronectiformes; family Pleuronectidae; genus Pseudopleuronectes; species Pseudopleuronectes americanus. The sequence goes on along the minus strand of JBAMIH010000056.1, from coordinate 142,339 downwards.
ACGAGCAACGTATCCAGGAGCACGTTCCATATTATTTTTTAATGAAAAATAAATCTCCTCTTGTATTCCGAGCACAACTCGCCCATTGCATAGCATTACAGATCACACACACGTGTAATATTACATAATTTAAACGATGGTATAGAGTCCAGCTTTATGCGAGTGAGCCCGTTCACTGCCTGGAGGTAATCCTGTTCCTGCCACTATTCCTTCTTCTTCCCCTCAAGCCCCTGACTCACAAACCACTGTTAATATAAGAGAATATGTTATTTTGTTTTCCTTCGGGCTCAATCAGTGATGCTGCACAGACGATCCCTAAATTCAACCCTCCCCCCATTGGAGAGCACACAGCCTCCGGTCTCTCTCTCTCTCTCCCTCTCTCTCTCCCTCTCCCTCTTCTCTTCTGCATCTACGTCAGACACAGCTTGCTAAAAGTGCTGAGCCCGGCTGCCTGAGACAATTACTGGAAGTTAACAATGAAAAGAAACGGCTGCCTAGAGAAAATTCAGATGATGTACGGGACGGAAAAAGAAAAAGGGGGAGGCAGCGGAGCCAAGAGGTACACTTGACTGGAAGATAAGACGGGGCTTATTGGAAAGATAAAACAATGTAAAGTACTTACGGAAAGTACTTCAACTGCGATGTAACACAGATACAGGGTCACACTTCGGCTGAATGGAAAGGGCAGCAGTCTGTGGGGGGACTGGGAGGACTTGAATTGTATTTTTTATTTGAGAGAAGATGGGTGGGTTCATTTCCATGCTCTGATAAACCCTTATAGTAAGCTAATTACACACACTGCAGACAAAGGTAGCAACTTAAGTGAAACTGGTGAAAGTTAGTGCACAGTGTACAAGTACATTTAACAAATAAACACTCAAATATATGTATTTTTTCATCCAGCAAGAGCTAAAAGAATAATGGATATTGGCTGTTTATTCATCTAGCGGTGAGAAATGTGTCCTGAAACGAATACTGATGAAGAAAGTTGGATGCAAGTCAAGAATCTCTAGTCGGGTTGTCAGCTTTTCCCAAAAAATCCAAGTTCAAAATACATCCTGTTGTGATTGTCGGCTCTGCTTGGTACCATCCTCCATTTTCACAACAATTCACCATATTGTAACTGGTTTTCTTTACTTAAAGGTCAATAGGTCAAACTGGGAGTGATCACCCTCTGTTGGAAAAGGAGACAAACTACTTCACATGGTCTGAAGCGCGTCAAACTCCTTTCATGTTTGTGTTGTTTATTTGTTTCTCCCCTGGATTGTAAAGGCTTCAAGTCAACCTACACAAGTTGTTCAACTGTGTGGTTACTTTAGTTCTTGTGTTAAACATTTAACAGGCAAAAACTCACCTCATCGATTACGTTTGACTGATGAAGACTGATGGCAATAACAGAGCCGTTTCATTTTAATAATTTACTCTCGCAAGATTAATGTTGACGATTCAGTTTTAATAAGAATCATAATCATTTATTTGAAACTTGTTTTTTCTGCCAATCGCCCTGTCGGGATTTCAAATGGCGTCTTGTTGTTGTGAACAGGTGGTTAAGAAATCCCAGGGTGAATCGATTTCACAGAGACGGATAAAAAAAAGACTTTCTCGCTGATTCCACACGTGCAGTCAGTTGAGGAGAACGGTTTTAATTTCTTAATTACACTGAAACAAACAAGTTGCGCATAAAATAGGTTTTAAAAGCTTTGATTTTTTACATTTCTTTAAAAATGTAGTTGTTTTAAAATAAACTTTTCACCAGTTTCGTTTGGAAGAAAATCTCAACAATTGCTCTGGTTCAATAAATATTTGTCACCTCTTCATGCAGCTGCAGCACGGAAGGTTAGCCAGCCAGGATAATATTTATAAATATATATATACATATATTATATATGTTTATATATGAATGGATGGGGACGTCTGGATAAGTTGCTTCTTGGTGTCTGTAGTTATTTTACTGTGGAGGTCAGGAGACAAATCATCCCACACAATCACACACTGTGTCTTCATACAAACACAAACACACTTTGTCTTCATACAAACACACACACACACTGTGTCTTCCTACAAACACAGCAGTGTGAGAGAAGAACTCAGATAATATATTTAACACACATGCGAAGCAGCGACTCAACGATGAGTCATTTTTAAGATTTTCATATTTTCCATGAGCACTCCTCCCCGGTCCTTACAGGACAATTAAGACACTCTACAGTCTGAATTCTTCACACTCTCATGAATGGATTGAAGGCTCTCTGCACTTCTGCTTAAAAAAAACGAGAGCTCAGTGTAAATGGTTGATTTAAATCACTACTTCACATGAGGTACGGGAACACACAAGCTCGTTCAGGAGAGGCTACAGCGATTAGAGTCGGAGGAGGATTCATGTTTCATCGGACAAGCCGGCTGTAAATACACAGAAGGTAAAGCAGTTATATGTATGTTCTGGGCTGTGCTTAGTGCCTGAGCTGTTTCAGAGGGACTTTTAAAAGGCGCCGTGTTCGACGATGAAAAATGCAGAAGACGTAATGTGACGATAAAGAAAGGTCGCCTCCGAGCGGCCGAGGATCCGACTCAGGACGAGAGACCGTGAGCGGAAGAGACAGCAGAGACGCAAGTTCACCGCCCCGATCTGCCGGAGCTCAAATCCAGCTCCATTATTTATCGAGCTCAGCAGACAACAGTTACTCACCGGATCCGTCAGGTCAGCGCTCGCTTCGACTTCAGACCTAATGCTCCTCAACACGGCTCACTCTCTGTCAGGGAGCGAGAGTCGACCCCATCGCCCGCTGCACGGGATGCGTTCACTCCCACGCTCGGGCTCGGGCTCTCGTTTGTTTGTCAGCAGGATAACGCAAAAACTACCAAACCAGCAAACCCAGTGGAGGGGCCCTGGTGAGTCTGGTGGATACTGGTGCAGATGCATAAGGACTAATTCATATTTCTTTGACGAATAAATCCCTTTAGATTATCAGACCAATGCATTAGTTCACATTTATCTCCACTATAAGAACGAGGCCATCCTGAGGAGTATGGTTCGGCCTTGGCAGAGGTTTGACATCGCCTACACACACACAGACACACCCACTACACCCACACACTACACACTTTCCTCTGTGTTCATAATAAACTCAGTATTTTCAAGTGGTTTACATGATGGTGTTATGAAAGCTACTGATCAGATGATAGTAACGTTTGCTCAGGAGATGCACGATCCACAGAGGATTCATTCTAATGTTCTTTAATGATTAAATTGTCCCTTTCACACTGAGAATATGAATATACAATGGGAATATTACATAATTAATGAATATAATACAGAGCACAGTGTTAGGTATAGTGCATACTCCCAGAGGATGAACCTTCCTGATTAAAAAAGCTGCAAGAGCCTTTTTGTTTTGCACCGACCGCGGGGACAACGTCTGAGTTCCCACCGAACTACTGGAAAGGATTTGATGAGGGATTTGAAACGATTTGAAATTCAAAAAAGTAAACGTGGATTGTAAATCTATGAATCTATGTCTTATGGCTGAGGTGTCTGTTGGATCGTGTCCACGCTTCCACATCCGCTCGTCATCACAAACTATATTCACAAAAGCAGGTTCAGATCCCAATCTCCCATCGTGTTGGGCTCATCGGTCATTTGAATTATGAACAATAGATCCAGTGCTGCTGCTGATGTGTTTTTAAAACAATAGATAATACGTCTGCTGCCTCATCGTCACTCTGGACAGAGAACAGACGTCCTGCTCTCATTTATCTAAAGTGTGTGTGTGTTTGTGTGTGTGTCGCCTGTGTGTTTAAATGTTGAGTGGGAGCAGACGGAGCTAATGTCCTAAATTCACACGACTCTTCATCCCCCTGATAACATATTTTAGAGCATGAAGTGCTTTATTTGTCTGTTGCACTGATGCACTTGTTCCGCTGGTATTTAGAATTCAAATCACTCTCACTGCGCTCTCTTACCTCTCGATTGATATGGACCGACTGAGCCCGGGCAGAGTCATTAAACGAAAAGTCATTAAGCAAAAATTAGCTAGCTGCATGTAAATATAAATTTATAAATGAAATGTCACAATGGGAAAAAAAACGCAGACAAGAAAATCAAGACTTCCTGCTCTTCGTGCTTTTTATGAACTGATAATGTACTAATTGACGATATGTGCGACAGGAGAGTGTTAATAATGTTTGTGTTGCTTTTTGTCATAGTAACCCATGAGTCGTGATACAAACCTTGGCTTGTTCACGTTAGCAGGAGCGTTCCAGCTTCACATTCAAGGTCAGGGGAAGGTAGAGTCCTGTAATTCAACAGCACAATTAAAAGTGACGGTTAAGACGCACTCCACGTGAACAGAAGCTGCTTTTAGTGGCGCTCGCTCTTAAGTGAAAGCCACTTGGAACACCTAATGCGAGTGTGCCCTACTCACTGTGACGCCCAGGTAGTCGCTGTTCAAGCAGAGAAAACGCAAATCTGAGTGACCATGATTTGCACTTAGTGGAGATAATCAGGTTTACTCCCCACGACAACACTGAAATATGCATGTTAACCACATTAGTGCTAATGGAGGGAATGGAAAGGCAGAAAAAAAATAATGTTTTTATGAAATGTTATGTCTGCTGCTGTGAAATGTCATTTCGCTGTGGCCCCCACATGGTCGTCTGTACATCAAAATAGTTAGTCTGCTTAATGGGTGTACTGGTAATCAAGCAGAATGTGATCAGATGCTACATTCGTTCTCATGTTTGCGGATTTCTGTGGCCACCAGGGGGCAGAGCTCTACGTTCACGGAAGATCTTTTCATTCTCTCCCTGAGGTTCACGGACCCGAGGGGAACGTTTCCAGCTGGACATGGTCCAACTATGCAATAAAATTAAGAATGATGTCTTTATGCTAACTAAGCTGATATTAGCTTGATCTTTTCACACGTTTTAAAAAATCCCCAAATCAAACACTGCTACTTTGTGAATCAACGATAAAACACTGACTTATCTTTAAGCTGAGACTTCCTAACACCCAAAGTTGTCGTAGTTTATTTTCAAAGGCCAATCATCAAACTCAAAATGTAACACAAACAACATACTACACATCCTCTCTCATTAACCAACTGTGCAATATGTGATCTATGTACTTTATACAACCTCTGTTTTATGTCTGCATGTAGGGTGTGTGTGTTTGAATGTGTTGCTATGCGCCTAGTGGAATATCACTACATATTTTATTATAAAGGCTTTTGCATTCTATTGTTTTATATCCGAAGCTGTTTTATGGATAATCCCTGTTGTTGTTTTAATTGCAGGTTAGATCAACGTTTTTAAAACTCTGTGTATATAATCTATAAGAGGACTGGTTATATTTTACAGTGAGAACTAAAAAAGCTTGAAGTTGGATGAGTAGCAGAATGGAGGTTTCACACGAGGATCTGCTCCGGCAGGTGTGTGCAGTGAAATGTCACTGACAACCAGCGTGTTGCTTAGCAATGCCCCGTTCTGTCAGTACTTCACATTCTCTGCTGCCTTTTTTCTGTCAGTAATTCTATAAGCCCCGGCAGACTATTTGAATTACGCAGCTTAATGTTCCTACACAAAGTCAACGCACTCCCACTGGGGTTCGTCACGTGTGATCATTACTCTGTCCGCCCAGTTTTTTTTTATTTTTATATATCAATAAAAGGTGAAGCTGAATGAGAAGAAAACCTGGATACAGCTGGACTGCAGCCTCCCAGATGATCACGGGGTGAATCAGCAACTCTCTCCTCATGTAGGGAGGATTTACCGCAGGGCTCCTGTATTAGACTGCATTAGCTTTAGCCTGGTGGACCTGGTACACCGCCAGCCGAGGTTCTCTCTGTAATTATCAGTTGTGTGTGCACAGGCTGCAAAGTGCCTCGCTGGAATTTATTGGTTGCATTCTGCACGGCTCTCAACTGGGAACAGTGGATATGGAAATAAATACCTCTGTATATGTATTTATATTGCAAGTGCATAATAACTGACTTACAACTACTGCATAGCTCCGAAAGTAATTTTACTCCTGCTTCAGAGTATAATTTGTTTAAGGTAACAGTTCTTTTATTAAAAAAAGAGTTAGAACATCTGCTTCTTGTCATTTCCCAATTTTCTTATGTATGTTTAAATAGATTTCTACTTAAAAATTGTCACTTCAAGGGAAAAATTGTCTCTCTCTCTTGACTAGTGTCCCAGAGTTGAGGAGCTGCAGAAAGTTTGTGAGAAACCATGCACTGAAAACTCAATGAATGTGGAGTCACATGTGGGATCAGTGGAATCGAGGTCCTTTCCCCCCAAAGTCTCATAAATCATTGTTATATTTCACTGGTGATTTCTGCAGCGTCTCCACCGTCGTGAGGGATTTTTCGGAGCAGCAGATGTAAACAACACGAGGCCATGGATCACGGGCTGGAAAGAAATGATTTTGGACTGATGGCATTTGCTGACATTCTCCGGCCCCATTCATCACGGGCCCCTGACACACTCTCTTCCCTTCTACTGGTTCTGAGTTTCTCTTACCGGTCCTCTCGGTGCGGACGGAGTGAACCACGTCTCGGGTGGAGACACAGAAACACTGTGAGGTGAAGTCCAGGTTGATGAAGGTGATGGAGCCGCGATGGGAGTTTGTCTTTAATCCTCGAGTTCAAAGCTGCTCCATGAAGTGATTGTAGATGTGATACTTCAAAAAAGAAAAATGTGTTTGTGAGTTATTTGTCATTAAGAAATATCACATGTTTATTATTAGCCGTCTATGTTAGTATCAATTAAATTGACTACACAACCCACACAACCCGACTTCATCCATGGTTGTGTGTCTGTTTGTTGGCAGGAATACACATAAACTGATTCATAAACTGATTTCAATGAACCTTCGTGGAGGGGTGGGCCTTTACCGTTCCAAGTCCATTCTGCAACTTGTTGATTGATTTCTCAGAAGTAAGGTTCATGCATTTGATTTTCTCAATGTCATTGTGTCAAAACAAAACGCACAATTGATAATTAAAAACATGCCACGTGATTTGTGCTTGTTTGTTTGTTCCCAGACTTTAAGAATCCCTCTGGACGCATTGATTCCATCGATCGTGGTTATAAAATCAATCCTTCCTCGTATATTCACCTGCGATTAATAACAGCTGTTCTCTCGAGTACCGCAGACACAAACAAGGCTGTGTACTGTTGCCATGGCAACCATCTGCAACATCCCGGTAGCACCAGCACCTCCACCGCCTCCCCCAGCACCACCACCACCACCACCACCCACTTCCCAGCCTCCTCCTGCATTGTAACAAAGAGAAATTAGAAGTGGAGTGACTCCAGGGCGGCCATGACTTGCTTTTGTCCGGGCCTCAGCACATCGTGCACACAGGGCTCCTCCTTCATCTGATTAAACCTTGTGGGCGTCCTGTGACGGATCTGTGAGAAGAAAGCAAACAACAACAACAACAACAACAACAACAACAGCAGCAGACTGACGCCGGCCCGGTGCTTCTCCGCCTGGTCGGGTGTTCAGTGACCGATCAAGCAGTTGAGACGCGATAGGTCACAGCGTCACAATCCATATCCACCTCATGATGTATTATCGGTTATGCGTTCTTGCATAATCAGATTTTTTAAGTGCTAATGGAATGATGATTACGTGCGGTTAAGTGTATAATAAGTTATCGATATTATTTCTGATGTGGGACAAAAGTAGGTAATTGTATATGTCATGGTATTATCTTTGTTTTTCCAATGTTTGGCAGCTTCCAAGTAATTTTCAATAAATCATCATAAATACAAGTTAGGTGCCGTTTCAAGAAAATCGACAGAATGCCATAATGTACATGTTCAATGCTCATCAATATTCCAGCTGTTGACGTATTGACGAGTTGCTTTTTCTAGTCTTTATCACTCGTCAAAGTGAAACTCCTCCTTTTAAAGTATTCACCCATTCACACTGTGGCTCTTTGAAACATCAAGAATTCACAGCAGAGCTTTCCAGGGTGACTTGGGCTCTAGTTTCTTTGCACAAGGACACTTCCAGTGGGTCGATGGGGATCAAACCTCCGGACCCTGTGGTTAGTGGACGACCAGCTCTGCCCCTTGAAAATAGCAGTGATCTGGATATTGACGGAGCCTCTGACGGAGAGAGGTGATCCAGGTCAGGGTCATTCTAAATGTATGAAGCAGCCATTGGCCCGTTTGACCATGTGACCACCACTCACCGGGAAGAATGCTGATGCGGAGGAAATTGGAGAAACCCCCGGATAATGATTGGTTCTTTAAATATTTAATGCTAACCTTTATTTGTTTTTATCGTTCTCGACCTGACACAGGGGTTAAAGTTCAATTCCCCTTCGATTCAACCTCAATACCTTTAACTTTCATTCAGCAAGATAAGATTTAACTCCTTTCTGCCTTATTGCCACATGGAACGCAGATTGTCTGGTAACATTGTGCGATGTGCACATTGTTGTGAGTTGTGTGTCTTGAGAGGAGCTACCTCCAACCCTGGCAGACAAAGGAATAAATATGAGCAGCTGCCAGAAAACCTGCCCTCGCCCGCGGAGTCAAACGCTTCGATCTGACGGACAGCCGCAGCTCCAGGAACCAGACAGTGTCATTGTTAAACAAGAGGTTGGTGCTGGATGGGTTTCCCAGTGCCAGTCTGGACGGGGACCTGGGTGACGGCTCTCCATCTCATCCTTCACTGGGAGACATGTGACAGAGCGGGGTGGCAGACAGCCCTCAGAGGCAGGTCTCTCTGCAGGCGTTCCTCCAGAAAGGTCACTTGTGCTTTCAGATAAATAAAACAACACCTGGCTCTCGGAGAAGCTTCCGGCTCGATGCCAATTCCTGCAGAGAGACAGGGGGTCCCAGGTGCCGGGCTCAGGATCCACTTTGAGCTGCCTGAGGCTGAACACTGCACCCTTTATCCTTATGATGGGCTGGCTGCACACACACCTGACAATGGCTTGTTTTTTTCCTTCTTTGTGTGAAAGTGAAAACAAACAATACACATATAAAAATAACCAAAAACCCATGGATTCACAATGGTGTGTGTCTTTGAATTGACTGCTTCTGAAAAATGTAATATCTTGCACTTTTGTTGCCTGTACATTCAGAAAAGAGAAAAACATGCACAGCTCAGATGTTTATTCTCGATTATTCTGTGCAAATTGTGTTTGCACAGTCTGATTAAACAAAGCACCGACGCTACAATGCGCGACTCAATAGTTCTGACTCCGTCTTTATGATTACCACAAGGAGCGCGTGCAGCAGACGGAACAACATTGTGTTCAGGTTGTTTGTTCTCAGAACGGTACATGTGTGCTTGTGTTGACACTCTTTCTGAACGTCACTGGGATCCAATGGTAATCTGGAAGGAGATGGAGATAGAGGGAAACAGGCTCCTGCAGAATAATGGAGACAGACTTTACAACATCAGCCCGACAGTGGCCTGATCCAACAAAACGACAATCAACCATAACACAGTCGACAATCTTATGACATGAAGCCCGACCTGATCTGACATAGTGACCATCTGGAGAGACACACAGGTAATGAGATGGAAGCGCCCCCTATTGGTTGGCTCCAGTATAGGCCATAAACCCTGCTTCATCCATGTTAGCAGATGGGACATGAGCCAAAAACTAAAAGTCAAAGTACTTGTCAATTAAGAGCTGCACTGACATGTGTCTATTTAAGCTGCCTCTTTTGTCCTGCGTCAGTATCACTGCAATTCAGCCCCCCCACACCATAGCATCCACCTGTAGGCTCTGACAAGAGGAGGTTACACATATCTAATGTCGGAAATTGATCGGATCCCAAATCTTTGTTCTGATATCGCAATAAAAAGATTTCAGACGTGAGTTGTCCACATGTTTGGTTTTAATTTGTGAGTTAATGGTCTAAATATGGCGTTGAAGTCCTGATTGACAGCCGAGTGAGAGTCTTGGCAGGACCGTTATCCTGACTCTACACCAGATCAGTTCTGTGCAGACTCTGACTCCAAATGATATCAGCAATGCAAGATGGTTGCACTCACATCCAGGATTTCCCTCAGTGTGATATTTCGTTAAAGCGAGCCCAGTTTTTGATTTTTGTGTCAGTGTGTGTCGAGACATCACAGAAGGAACAAAAGCAGCTTTATATGTCCCTCTTTGGTGTATGATTTAAATGTATTATCCAGAGGATGATTTGACGGCATCCTGCAGGAAAACAAAATCCAACGCCCTGACAAAGCCTTCATTGTTTTTAGCTCGTTCAAAGAAGCAGTTAGAAACTCAACAATGCTTCAACACACACTCGACTCTCCAGGGAGAACAACACTGGTTTCATGTTTAGTCTGAAAGGCTTAAACACATTTTCTTTAAATATTGTCTTTGTTGTTTTTATTCCCCCCCCCTCCCTCCATCTCCCAAAATTCATCCGTGGCCTTTCCAACAAAACGATTTTCTTTCCACTCGACATCTCTAGACACTGTATTAAATATTCATTTCTTTAACTATATATTGAATTTTACAAGTTTAACGACGTCCTTTAATTTGCTTTTCATGAATGTATGAAATATCAGGTTCTGGGGATAAAATGCTGTGGGGGAAAAAAACATGCACAGAGGCAGATCAAGTGTTTTTCAAATTGTGTAACACAGCAATTTGGTTTGAAATTGACGGTTACTGAACAAACTCAAGTCCTCCGGTGAAGGATGCTTACAAAACCTGCAGAGTCAGGTTGATGTGAGAGAAGCACGAGTCTAATTCAACTGGTCCGTCATCGCCAGGAGGCTCCATGCATATTACACGCATCTCTCTTTTTATGCACAATCATTATTCTGGACTATCGCAAAAAAAGAAATCCATTGTGAACGATGCAATGAGTCGGTAACAAGAACGAGAAAAAACAATAATGGCAAACAGAGGGTGAACGTGCAGATGCATTATGAAGGACTGTGTGTGTGTGTGGGGCATTTATATGATGGAAGAGCAAATAATGATTTGTATGTAAATGCGGTTCCTCACTTATTCGATGAGGTCGGGTGTTCGTGAGGAGCTGGCGGCGAGAAATTAATTTAATGGGCGTTCTTTAAAGGTCCCATGAAAAGAAATGATGAGTTATTATTAGGGATTTTTTAATCACGGCAATAAAATAATACACATCATTAAACTTTTATTTTTCTTCTCATTATTGCAGAGTACTATACTATTAGTTTGGGCTTTTCGAAATGTACTGCAGGAAACATCATTATATACTGTATGATACTTTATGGATGTTCACAGAAGTCAACCGGCTACATCTTGCACCTCCACACCTCTGGATCCCTCCTCGCTGGTCAACGCCGCTCCGCCTGCACGGTGTCGGTTTCTAATTTCCCCCGTGAGCACCTGCCTCCATCGACTGGACCCAGCGAGTTTGCACAGGTTTCATCTGGTGGCCAGCGCCGGCGGCTGAGTCGGACTGGGGTCAGGCGATTAACTCCACCAGTCAGTGATATTTCCACCTCCGCACCCCCAACGTGCCTCTCTGGTTACTTTAGGTTGATGATTCACTCACACACACACACACACACACACACCTCTGGATTCATCCTCTATATGACTTCATCTCCCCCGTGTTGTTTTTTCCAGTTTCCACCTGCTTGGACCCAACTGTTGCTCTTTGCTCGTCTTTATCTCTCTGATGGATCCTTTGTCGTGTTTTCTCCGTGCCCGTGGTCACCTTGGTCGTCGTCGCCGCCAGATATTGACAGATGGCTCCACCTCTTTCTAGATGGCCGCTCTTTCAACCCACAGCTAACGACACACAGCTGCCAAAGACTCGTTTAGAAGCTCGAGCTCCCAATTACCTCCGAACCCCCTTCTGGACTTCATGTGTAAAGAGGGCTCACACATTTTTAATAATGATGAAACCAAACTCAGATTAAAAACTGAGTCTTGGCCACTTTAATGTAGCGTTGATTATTTTTTTAATGCAGTGAACTATGGACCTGAAAACTTTAACTGTCCCACTCGAAAAGGTAAAGATGAGAAGGAGAAGTTTCTTTCTATTCCAGGTTGTGTTCGGTGCCTTTGAGCCACAGCACACGAGAGATGTTGACGATGTTGTAAACCGACAACCACATAAATACACAACTAGGACCTTTGATACCGCGACACGTGTTGTTGTCTTTGTAGACCTCCGGTATTTTATAAGACATCAGGTGCAAGGGGCAGGGCGGGGGGGGTAGAATCTGATCCCTGGACTGTCAGGCGAGCGGCCTCTCTCACTTTCACTCTGCCTGGTTTATTCTCCCATAGCGTAAGCTGTGCGCTGAATTGCCAGTTTATTAGATGCACTGAGCTACATCCAATATAACCGGCCTGTAATAAATCCTGCCTTTCACGAGGGGGGGGTGCTTATCATATTCAGCTTTCTGTTGACACACTGTCGGGTAGATGCTGATTCAGTTGTGTGGTCCGGCCTGTGCAGGATGTTGACCAATGTGCTGGACACTCTGGTTTCTGAGAGGGGGGGCTTATGAAATCACACGCGGAACAAACAGAGGACGAAACCAGTTTACACGATACCACAAGGGTTTGGATCACATATTCTATTAAATCTTGACGGGGTGGAAGGACATGATGTCGGTCAAATCTTTTAAAATTTGAAAGGCTCATATTTCTCTCATGGTTTAGAAATGTCCTAGTTATCTGATTATTGTTGTGTTTGTGTATGAAAACAATAACTTGTGAAGAAACACAACCTGATTTGTGAAAAAAGGGAGGGAGGAGCTGGGATGTGAACCCCTAACCTGCCTCCTTAACTACCTCTAACCACAGAGACGAAAACGAGCTTTTATTTTGTCAACAAAAACGACTTCTGCTTCCTTCCATTGTCAAAGTTGGAATTAAACAACGTGGAAACACACTTGTCTTCGAGGGTTTTCTGATTACGACAGAGACGACAACTGCTGCTGCTCATTAGCCTCATTGTGACGAGTGAGTAGTTTCCTCTCTTTTCTGTCTCCGGCTTCCTCGTGGTTTTTTCTTTTAGGTTTTCAGTTTGTTGAGGCTCTTAGCAGCTGCTGAGGTCTGTGTGTGTGTTCAAGCAGATTTTACTGATTCAACCTTGGACATAGATTCAGTTTAGATCTTGTCTACAAAGGAATAAATCTGCACTTTACATTTTAAAAGACAATTTCCGTGTGTTTTTAAATCATGAACATACCAGTGGAGTCGGTGCAGATTCTATCAAAGACCTAATTCTTATCAGGACAACACACTAATCGACATTTTTCCGATTTTTATTGGATTTTATTATTCGTGCTCCTGTGAAAAACCAGAGTCTGTGGCCGACTGTGGAAACCAGTGCTCCATCTCATCGAGGCCGTATTCCCCCCCGACCCGAGTCCTGGTGAAAAGAAACCGCCTCAGCAGCAGCAGCAGCAGTGAGGGAACCAGAAAGAGAACAGTAATAGGAATGTCAACGGGGGCCCTAGTAGCTTGTGGTACACTTGGGATCCAGGCTTTTGCTGTTCTGGAGAAAACTTTCAGCTACTTGTAGAAAACAGCGCTACAAATCAAAAGACATTTTAACACTACACACTGCAAAGCTGCTTGCACACAGGAAACGCACAAAAAGACCTTGTGATGATGCATTCGCGACAAGGTTCGGATCCCAGTTGGGGCAGGTAACGTTCACACGAGCAGGGTAATTGGAATATTATGTATTATATTATATTGTATTTTAATTTGTTTGCTTTGACAGACGACGTGCACACACACACACACACACGCTGCTCTGAAGACACAAATAAGCAGAGTTGAAGTGATCACACCCTGTGGTTTATTAACTCGGACTGTACCACTGTGAACAAATCCCACATGGTGAATAATGTACCTGGATTCTAACTATATCCAACTCGGCTTCCGGGCTCTCTGATTTATAGCAGGACGTGCACAAGGCCTCGGCCCCGGCTGCAAACATGAGCTTCCTCATAATAATTCACCGTGAGTTTAACAGAGATCTATGATGCAGCGTGGACGCAGACTTACTCTGTGCAGCCGGAAGGGGGCGAGCTCTGTATGTGGGAACACTTATTACTATCTGCAGATTTTGTTTGGGGGAAGAACCGCTGGTGATTTAGCCACTTGACCTTTATTTTTTTAAATTTTTTGTTGCAAATAACCTTTTCAATGCAATGCCCCCCCTCTTCCTTCCCTCCTGTCCACTGTGCCTCTGTATCACACAAAGCTCTCAGGGCTGTGAAAGCAGAGCGAGTGCATTGTTACACCAGGTCCTTGGATTTTGAAAACGCAGCTCTCGAAACCGACAGTCGTTGAAAATCGGCCCAAATGCCAAATTACTTGAATTGTTTTTCACGGCGGAATATTATTGTCAACACTATATATAACATCATGCTTTCGTATATTGTAAGGCGAGACTGTTGCATACTGACAAAGTTAAACATATATAACTATAACCACCCTCCTCCAACCACTGAACATTTGCACTACACTGTTACTTTTTTTTGCTACTGTAGTATCCCGCCTATAGTATGTTGGTACCTGTTAATACTGTACTTTTCCATATTTATATTTCTTACTGTACATATCTTATTTATTTACATTCCACTTTAAATACGCACAATACTCTGCACTTTTACTGCCTTTTTTTACACTTCTGCTTAGATGCTAAACTGCATTTCGTTGTATAAGTACTTGTACAATGACAATAAAGTTGAATATAATCGAATCTAATCTATCTATGTGTGTTTTTTACGTTTACCTGACAAAGGAATCCACTTTTTGAAGGAAGCAGCTCTGTAGCTAGGCAACGTCGGATCAGACACGAGTGATGATGTCACACCCTGAAAACCATCCTGTCGGGAAAAACCCTAATAATTCACAACGGTTTAAAAACAAAGACTGCAGACGTCGGCATGTTGGTATCAGCGTGGTCACTGCCCGGGTGAAAGAACACGATCTGTCTTTTTGTTCTGTGTCTCAAGGCCGTTTGCTCAGCGAGCTAATGATTCACAAAGCTCGGGCTCGGCTCACTTGACGAATGGTTCTGGCTCGTTTTACAGATTCCTTGTTTGGGGAGAAAACTCTCGTGTTCAACCTGCTTCCCTCTTATTTTGTAATTCCTCCAGACACAAGACGTCATCGCATATCAGGTTGTCTCGTTGCTTTTGAGGGAAAGTCGTGAAATCCCATTGTACACTGTATTAATTGGTTCTTTAAAAACTTTTTTGACATGTTGGAAAGGTCACTTGGGTTTTTAAAGTACTGGAAGTGAGGTAATACCTGTGTGAAAAGCAAAAAAAACTGTTAAGAGATGAGACACGAACCACGAACTCCAGAGTCAGAGTCTCATTCCTGTTATGTTAAATCATCCGTGACCTTTTTTTTTCTGAAAACCAGATGACACCAGGAATTGAAAAAGCTAAAAAATTTGTTCTTGCACTTGAAAAAGAGAGGAGAGGTGTTGAAAGCCTCTTGATATAGAGACTGCAATTTCTCCATCGTTAACTCCACTCTGTTTTTCCCTCCAGAGCTTTATAAAGCAGGTTTAGAGCAATATCTGTGATTTGGAGTTGGGATCCTTTGTTTCTTGGGGCCCTCGCTCAAAGGGCAGCTCCCTTCCTGATCGTTTGGTCCAATGTCAAGTCGGGGGCTGAGAGTTAAGGTCCAATGAGGTCGGAAAAAGAAAGTCAAATACATATAAAAGCCACATTTGTCCATGAATGTTTTGCTGATACGAACACCCTCGTAGGCAAATACAACCTATTACATGCGGCACCAGGCAAAATCCATCAGGAGTTTCCAGCGGGGGTGCAGAGGCTGGGAAAAACTGCACGGCGCACATCAATCAACTCCAACTCCCCCCCCCTCTCTCTCTTCTGAGCAATGACTTTATGTTTTCAGAGTCTCTCTGTTCCTCAGCCGCGGAGAGACAGTGATTTCCCCCGACGGTCCACAATGCATTGCAGGAAAAAAGAGGAACCGTGTGATTAGCAAACACGCGGCCGCACGCACCCGAACCCTGTCTGCTGGGGGGGTGAGAGAGACAAGAGACAAGTTCTGTTTGTTTGTTTGAGGTCTTTTTTGGGGACTAAAAAATTGCTTTAATCAAATTGTGAGTGTTTGTTTTTATTGGCACATTGAGATGATTGTGTGGAGACTGAGATGAGAATTATTGAATCAAACATTGTTTTCAGAGAGGAGATGAGATATTGGACATTGTTTACAAACTGCTATGTGACTAATAATGTTGACCTGCGATAGGAATCTGTACACGATTATAAAACTCAGCTGTTTATCAGTGTAGAAGTTTATTAAAGTGTTACGTAAAGACAAAGGTTGGACTCTCTCGATTTCTGCAAAGGGGGCGTGGCTCAGGGTTAAAGGTCGGTTCTCCGAGGTTATAACGAAGATGTTTTTGCAAAGAGAGTCGGTTCTCTTCCTCCAGCTGTGAAGTTGTATCTTGAGACTGTGGGCCCCCTCCGGACCCCGAGTGGAGCGGCTCTGCGCTCAGGGCCCGCTGGCAGATCTCCCGATGCTTCTGCATGGCTGATATAGGGCCAGGCCATCCGCCGTGACAACTCCTTATTAAAATCTAGTGCACTTGTCCTTTTCCTCCCTCCCCTCATCTCTCCTCCTCTTCCTGTTTTCCTCCGCCTCGACTATACGGGGTGTTGGAGAACAGGACATAAATTCACCGAGAGGCTCCAGGCAAGGTCTTCATCAGAAGCTCATTTCTCATCATTTTGCCTTAAGTCAGCAGTCTGCCTGTATAATTACAGCAGGTTTTTTAGGGAATGCATCTGGAGGATCCCGGCGCTCCCGCTCCGCTGTTGATTTATTTTTCCCAGTATGTGGCTCGGAGGAGAGGAAGCACTCGGCTGATCTGTGACAGAAGAGCCGCGGCTGCAGAGAATAAGAAAGAGAAGACGGAACTATCTCCACTGCATTAAACATGAACGGTGTCATTATGTAGGATTGTACTAAATTATGAAAGCGGCATACATCTCTGATATAAAATATGTCTTAAATACTGCATGGCCGCCTAAACTCTTACATTTGTTCACCTGTGTGCACAAAGTAACACACGTTTGTTATTATCTTTGAAGGACGTTTATATCTGTGCAGCACTTTGATGCCAAATTGGAAATAATAGAAAGAAAACCAGAATGCACGCATGGAAGCTTCCCCCTCCGGAGCCCACGACTTTACACTGGCTCTCTCTCCTTGTTTCATTAGTAATTACAAACCCACTGAAATATTCATTGAGTATTTTTAACTGGCGGCCATTAGAGCCCCGGGTTATCGTTTCCTGTCAAGAAGGTCAAATCAATTGCACAAATACTAATAGTGACCAGGACAGTGGTTGTATACTGTGTGTGTAAGTGAGTCCGCCCCTCGCTCTGAAGCACCAGTGTGTGTGTCGGTGTGTGTGTGTGTGCATGTGTGTGTTTGTCGAGGTGTGACTCTGCAGTGATTAATGTCCTGCGTCCCCCGCTCTGTGAGAGGGAGATAATGCAGAAGGCTGTGGCCTTTGTGTTCTCAGTTTGTGTTAATGCTTGCACCTATCATGAGATTTTAAAAAGGCCCTAAAGAATCACTCATGGTTTTTTGGAACGCCTGCAGCGAGCGGGACCCACACAATGGGAGGAAAGAAACTGACGACTGATGTACGAATATAAAAGCAGAAAGAAGAAGGAGAAGAAGAAGAAGCAGAAGCAGAAGAATTCACATAATGTGTTTTTTTCCACTGGAACCACTTATGCTTATTTTCTGTGTCCTTGGTTGTTTGAAATTCTACTGACAGTTGCTTTGTGTGCACATCGTGATGGCATGTGGCGCTTGGAGCGGCGCCTGCTCAGAATACCGACGGTAATTTTAACTTTTACATTCTGCTCCTATTTTTTTTTATGAATTATTACATTTGAGTATTTTTCACTGAAGTCACCGTGTACAAAATAAAAGAAAATACTTTTCTTTTAATTGAAAGGAGCTGTTGTTAATGGCTAAAGTGACACCTGTGCTTTTTCCAACTAAAACCCCTGCTGTGAAGAAAGCCTGTGGAAATGTCTTAAAATATGCACTCGCTCTTTAACATCCATATTTATTCAGCCCTGTTTTTCCCCGTGTCTCTGGTGCTTGTAACCGAATTCGCCTCACAGGCAAAATAAAGGTCGACTTGACTCTCGACTCCTTTTGCAGATAATTGTGTTTTTCAGTGGAATTGCTCTAAATGCTTCTACCTGCACATTTTCATGGGACATTAGAAGACACTGGAGACATGTGCCACCCACAGAAGTTGGTTCAGATTGTGTCCCACGTTGTCAGAAACGCAGCAGAAAACCTCTCATGACCAGAATTACTTGAGGAGTGGGCGTTTTATATATATATTTTAAGTTTTTTCCAGGGTCTAAATTCTTCAGCACCACCTCCTACTGAAAGCAAAGCATTTCTGCTTTTTCTGACAAATGTGCAAGAGCAGAAAAGAAGAACAACAAAAACACAGCAACACAATGCACGGCAACAAAAAGAACACCTCCCCAGCATCCCCAGAGGAGCTGGAGAGGAGGAAGCTCTTCCCTGAGTTTCTCACCACACTCTTCACTGAAGTAAACTAGACTAGTGCTGCTGCTGCTGCTGCTGCTGCTGCTGCTGCTGCTGCTGCTGCTGCTGGGATTGAGACGTATCGTAGACCCATGAGAATTGAGTCACTATGAATATTATAATAATGGAGGCTGGAAAATGAGTCTAAAGCATAAAACTATATTAATCGCAGCAGATAAATGCCTCAATTCAACTAGTTTGTTAGATGGTGTATGAGACATCCATGTTATATACAGTATATGTTGAATAGCTGTTTAGTTGTTATTTCCTTATGTTTATATGGCCCTTATTTAATGTTACCTCATAATAGTATTGCATACTTACTTATTTATGACTTTTTTACTGATCCTTATATTTTGCTTTCCCCTTTGCTGCACTGCAATAATGCAAATGTCCCCATAGTGGCTATAATAAAGGAATAACTTATCTTATTCTCTCCTATCTTATCTTAAAGGACCAGCGATGACTATTGGTACAGTATCTTGAAGTCACTAACACAATCAAACGCACAATATGTGGCGTCATGAGCCTGAATGGCCGTTCTAGATTGGTCACATGGGTTTTCAGGCTCTTTTTCCATGTATCTGGACCTGCACTTCAAAAAGGAAACACCAGATTTACATTATTGCCTCAGTTCACATATTTATGAGCCCTATTGGACTCAGTGGGTGAGTCAAAGTTTTATTTTAACTGGACAGAAACAAATGAAGGTAAAAGTGAAATAAAGGTGAAGGAGAAGCAAAAAAAGAGGATGAAAAACAATTTCACATAGCAAGGAAACAAGAAAAAATAAAACCTTCTAAAGTTAAAAAGTTACCGTGTAAGAAGAACCATTATTTTTCCAATTCAGGAGGAGAAGAGGAGTTCAGAGAGAAGGAAGTTCCCTCAGGCTTCGGTCTCGGTGGTTTTCTGAATCTACAGGAAGAATTGCTTTTCTCTTCATTTCCTAAATATTCTACTTTGGATTAAAACACAATTGTGTGTTGCTGTGAAGCTGAAATACTGAAAAAGAGCATAATGGAAGAAGAGAGAATTCAATTCAGCAACTTGAACCACAGCCGAACGGGATTCGTTCACAGTGCTGAATAAGGCCGTGTCATTTTGACAGTTTAAATAAGGTCGGGAGCAACTTTATAATGAGCTTGACTTTTAAAGAAAAAACATAAATCTCTATTAAAAGTGAATATATTCCAATTGTTTGATATCATTACTGGTTTATCTGTGGTGGACTGGTGTGGTAATTACAGGTTCTCTGGGTGGGATGGTTAAATTCCAGGAAAACCAGTTGCCAGGAAATTGTCTTGAATGCATAAAGCAATAATAGGTCAAAACGTTTTGTCTTTCCTGCTCATAGAGGGAAAACTGGGTCGTGCAGTTTGAACAATTCGAGGTTAAGTTTTACTTATAACCTATAACATGGTGATTTATAGTAGGATGTTTTTAAATCTTGGCTCAGAGCTGATAACTGTCCTCAGAAAAGGAAAAACAACTCACTGTGCGTGTGCATGTACATGTTGAGCAACAAGTGGTAGGATGACCTATTGTAATATAACCTTTGCACTCTGATGGGAAGAATTGAGAATGAATCACCTAACTCCAATCATGCTTTTAACTCCTAACTGGAAAATATCAACTAGCAAAACTCAATACTTGTTTCGATACAGCTCTATATATTTGGTATTTAAAGTACACCTTTAGATTACAATAAACATCATTTATTTTATTAAGAGATATCTTCATTTTCATACTTTACTTTTATATGTTTAGGTCACGTTGCCAGATATAGTTTTTCCTTATGGTTGAAATTATCATTTGTACTTTTCAACTGTGATATAATTTGTCCACACTTTTATTCTCTTTCCCTCATATGCATTGTTTTATTCATGGGCCTCTTTGACACCGGATGACTAAATACAGAGTGAGGTCAGATAAAGATAATACGAGTTCACTATGTGTTCATGTTCTAATACAGAGCTCCCTTTTCTCTATGTATCTGTATCTGTGGGATCCAAGGTTGAGTTCGGAGGCCAAACAAATACAAACTGGTGGAAAGAAAAAGATACGTCAGCGAGAATGTTCTCAATGCTCCTGTAGAAAGGTAAAGACCACTCAATGGTCATATGGCAAGAAAAGACCAAGGCATAGATATATCTGTGCACTAGAGAAGCTCTAAAAATACACTAATGTGGCCTCTGTGGACTCAACAACCTCAGATTGGGACATGTTAACTTTTTATCGTCTGTACAACTCATCTGCAATGACCCCCTGCTGTTTCTCACGTGTGGGGAAATGCTTCTGATGTAGAAGAGCAGGGATCAGGGAGCCAGGAAATCTCTGAGTTTCAAAGATGCCAACGATAGTGAGAAAGAAAGGCTTTGGGTTCGGGGGGGCTGAGCCGGTCGTCCACTAATCCGAAGATCCGTTGGTTTGATCCCCGGCTCCTCGGGCCGGACACTGAACCCTAAATTACCTCTGATGGCTGCCCGGTCACTGTGTGAAAGGCAGTTCATATATATCGGAGTGTGAAGCTAGTGGAGTGGACGTTAAGACTTAAAAAGAGCGTTAAAAAGGGGCAGACCATCATCTGCCTTGAAATGGAGACAGCTGATGATCCCAGCTGCAGAAACCTCGACCCTCTCAAACCCTGACTGGACTTTTTGGCAGGTGACTGGGAGATGAGCAGCGGCTCTGCAGGACCACAACAGAGGAGTTTCCATTCCAGCTTTTTAACACAAATTCTCCTTGCAAACAAAAGACCAAAATAGTTGTCTGCTAGCGCCGGAATGTGAAAGCACTAATCAACATCTTAAGCAGAGCTGACAGAAACAAGCCTTTCCTCTGTTATCCATAACTGCGATTCATCTGTTAAGCTGCCAGGGTGTCATTATGTCACACTTAAGAATTGTTGCCATCTGTAATCATTTCCGTTTGGTTTGAGAAATGAAGAAATCACAGAGGTTTGGGCGAATGAACGTGACATCTGACGTCTGGCCTGGTTTTTGAATGAGGCTTTGGCAGCGGTTTCCTCTCATTGGCTTCGATGGGCTGAAAGAAAGAGAGGAGGAAAAACCCTGAGAGTATCTTCCATGGAACTCACTAATAGAAACTTACTATGCGACCGAGCGGAGGGGACAGCAGCCAAATGAGAGGTCCACATTGATCCTGACACTCGGGGGGGACCTCGTGGGACGAAAGACAAAAGGGAGAAATATAACTCGCAACAGAAAAGGAAAATTAAAAAGTCATTTCTCGCACGGCTCGTGAAAGGCGAGGTTTTAAAAAGCCCTTGTCACGAACTCCCAACAGGCATAACCCCATTTTCATACACAGCTAATTTAATCAAGGTGACTTCTCCTTCCCCGTCTCTCCCCGGATGGAGGCAGGAGTTTGCAGCTCCCTCGTGCCCACAAGCCAACATATGCTAAGATTTGTGTCTGCAGTTCATCTCCTATAAACTCAGCGTGGCACAATCTAATCTGTGCTGTGGAGAGCCTCTCCTCGCTCGTGCTCTCCTGAGGAACCTCTTCTTGTTTTAATGACTGCCCTAAAAATGGCCCTGAAACTATTCCTTTTTCCTGCCGTGAACAATGTTTCCCATATTTCAAAGGGGACAGAAAATCAGTTTGTAGCAGATGTGAGGCTGTTAAATCGCAAAAATGATAAAGTTTTGATGTTTCTTTGGACTTATTTGTGTCTTTTGTTGCCTAAAATATCAGGATAAAAACAGAATAAAACATATTTTCCCATATCAACAATCCTAACCGTGCATACACCATCCACCTATTGTTCCAGGCCTCCGTCAGATTTCCATGTTGGGTGTTTTCCTGCTTAGATCTTCAAAGACCTATTTCCCAGACACAAATTAGCTGTGACAGAGTCGAAACCATGTGACGGAGGAAAGAGAGGCAGCAAAAAATGGAATCAAAGTCTGCCGTGTCAGTGGAAGCCGTACTGGGGTTTGTTGTCTTGTACAATTGACTCGGTAAACAGCTGTTCCTCGTACATCAAAGTGCCAGCAGCCCGAGAGTAAAGAGCTGTGTGAGTGAGGAAACTGCCAGGATCTGTTTCCTTATCCTGAACTTTCTCTGTCGGTGGTGGGAAGATAGAGAGAGGGATACTGGAAAGCAAAGTCCTTAAAAACTGATTATTAATTAAAGTACCCAATTGATCAGGTCATCTGGGGAGTTTGTGATATTTAAGCCATGTTACCAAAATGCCGTTGGTCCAGAAATTAGCTGAGGAATTAAATATACATGTTAGATTGTTAAAGGTAGATATTTGTGGTCCCCAGAGGATGGATCTTACTGAAATGGTCACACTGCACCTTTATATATAGTTGAAGCGTGTAAAGTTGTAGTTTTCTTTATTGTTTTTGACTTTTTTATAGTAGCACTGGTGAGCTGCCGTTGACCCTGTGTTAATATGACAAATAAAAACAAAAACCTTGAAACTTGAAACCTTGCAGTCACTGTTAGGATCTGCCTGTGTGTTAAACGTCAGCAACCAGGTTTTCTGTGACCTGATGTAATGCTCACTGAGAGGAGACTAATTCACGGAGGCGAGAGTTGGATTTCACGTTGGACTGGAACCCGCTGAACTCCTCGACCTACGGAGACAACAGCTGCATCTTCAAACAGGTGCAAGATTGAAATCCTGCTGTTGGTTCACCTCAGTGTCTCTGGAACAACCCACTCGATTCAGAAACCTGTCGATCAAGCCCCTTGTTTTCTGACATTGCAGGTAAACGCACTGACAGTGAGGCCTGAGCAGAGTTAACTGTGGAATCCGGCTACGAACCGAATGGCCAAAGAAGATCTAACAAGTTAAATTGAATTGGTATTTCAAATTCAAACTGCTGCACCATTATGTGCTTAATGTGTTGGACGGGTGCTTGTGGTGTTTATGTGCAAATCTATGTTGGAAAATGTGGTGCTTCCCCTTTCTGATACATCTTCTATCAGAGGTGAAAGTAGCTTGAACTTCTTACCAGCTCTTCTACCCCAGTCTTCTCTCCATTATCACAGTTTCCCCAAAACCATATCAATAAAGTGTGTGGGTTGGTGGTCTGTAATGTGACAGAGCGTTTTTCTTATCTTGGGCGAATGTGCAGCAACAAGCCAGAGATCGTGTCGGATAATATCCTCCCTGATTCCATTGCACATTCATGCGCTAATTTATTTAATCTTCATTTTATAGAGGCATGAATAAAAGTGGATGGTGACTGAAGTCAGCGGGTACGGCCCAGATAGCATGATTAGCCTTGTCACAATCTTATCCTTATTGCCTAACCGCACATATCCTAATTCTGAGTGAGTGACTGAGCAGATAGTGGGAGTCTATTGATAGTGTACCGCT
Organism: Pseudopleuronectes americanus; assembly: GCA_038501795.1. Lineage (NCBI taxonomy): Eukaryota > Metazoa > Chordata > Actinopteri > Pleuronectiformes > Pleuronectidae > Pseudopleuronectes > Pseudopleuronectes americanus. Next base: position 118,397 of record JBAMIH010000056.1, on the reverse strand, counting down.
GCTACTGTGAAGCAGGCGGCCGATATACTGTAAAACATAATTGATGTTCTTTATTCCACAGGATGATGTAAACTTTGAGAAACTCAGTGTAGAAAACAACTGAAGAGCTGCAGAACCTGAACATGTTTCTGAGCCGTGTGACCTTTCGTGTTCTCGTGGCTTGTGTTGTAATTTAAATTGCTCCGCTGTATCACACTGATCTCTGAACACTCTATTTTAATAACCTGTGGCTGCCGCTTGATTTCCTCCGAGAGCTTTGCCTTTGCTCATTGAAATTGCAGCATATATATATATTTATATATTTGTTGTCTTTTTTCTTATATTTTACTTTGAAACATTTTCTTTTTCCCAAAAGCACTGTCATTTACAATGACATATTTGATCCCAGATTAAATAATTGCCAGACTAAAGGTTCCATTATATGCTGAGGTTGCACAAAGTGTACGTGCACTCTGCCTGCACACTTAGATGGAGTCTGACCCAACCCATTACACCCCCCTCTGGAGGATTGTTCTGCAAGATGGAGGCTGCTGGATGCTAAAGTAGTTCTGAATTAAATTGGATGCCCTGAAACGCAGCCTGACAGACAGAACATCCTCCATCAGGTGAAGCTGTGGGAAGCATCTCTCAGCTGCCCCGGGGCATAAACAGATTAATAATTGAATAAATATACATACATAATGAAAAGGCCGTTAGTTTCAATAGACGCGTGACTCTATTATTTACAAGGAATGGAAGCCGAGGAGAGGCAGGGGTTAAAGCATCTCAGGTATAAATACATGCAGTTTTGTTTGTGAACTTTCATCTCAAAGACGCGACTTTAAAGTTTAAAAATACCCGTGGAAGTGTTGGTGTAAACAAACACAGTTATGCCTAGAACTTGTCTCTCTTCTTCATAAAACCACTGATAAGTCTGTTTGTCATTTATCTCTCAAACCACATTGTTTACATCCCAGTGACTCACCTCTTTGAAAACATGACACCCACTGCTTTTTGTTATCAGGCGGTTTTATTACAGTGGAAACTAATTCAACCACCGGTACACGTTTTCCTTCTCTACGACTGATTGGTTCCACTGGTTCTCATAGAGATGAGCAGTATAGATATTGGAATGATAGATTATTAATGCAGTGTAGAGCAGTCAGCACATGATGCAAAGTAAAACAGCAGGAAACTCAAACACTGCAGTCGAAATGTAAAAACTTATAAACACTAACTTCTCTGAGCGTGGAACACAAAGACTCGAAAACGAAACCGACTTCCATCTACGCTTCTTGGATCCATGCTCCTAATTCGTTTTAAAGTAGTACATCATTCTCTGGCATGATGAGCTGCAAGGAAACCTACAGGCGAGGTGAGGTTCTATTATGTTTCTGATCAAATCCCTGCCCTGGTTATAGCAGAACTGGTTCAGTCGGCACATAACGATTTGCTCGGTTGTGTTGTTGTGACTGTAAGCGCCCTTAACCGTTTGCCTGGCGCCTATAATTAGCTGCCCATGGTGCACCTCCACCATTGTGCGTTTTCTCTCACTCTCTCCCACTCACTGGTACCCTCTGTAAATTATTGAAGCAACAACAACACTCCTGGCAAACATGCAGAATTATTCACGGTCTGCAGTACAATCAATGGGAGAAATTGATTTAGTTGTGGAGCAGCACTGGAAATTAGCACTGTATCATATATATGTAATTAAATGCTGATTGCTTCACCTTGAAACGGGCGTAGAGGTGGAAGGTGGTTTCTCTTCGTAACCTTGAGCACATCACTGACGCAAATAAAAACAAATCTGCCTCTGGAACAGAACTGATGGAACACAACCCACCTGCTGAGCGACTGTGAGGGCGACGGGAGAGAGGAGAGCCGCCGAGGACTGAATCATCTGAGGCTCCACAGCTTGAGTGTGGTGGAGAAGTTCAGAGGCAGCCTAGGTGCGTTCCCAGGGGGGGGGTGGATCGAGGTCTACTGGGGGGATCCTCCGCACAGCGTTCCACATGTCTGATCCCAGCACGTAGACCTTGTATAAACATGTGTCTGCAGGGGGGAGGCAGGCAGGGAGGGAAGAAGATCGAAAAGATCAGATGCAAAAGCCGTCATTACGTTAAGAGGGGGGAATAGCGATGAGGGCAGAAACATCCCTGGACGTCTAGGACCACCTAGACTCTCACATGTCATTTTGTTGCTCTCCTCTGGGCAGCGGTGGGGCGGTGGGACAGTCGGCTAAAAGGCAACATAATCAATCAAAGAGGCAGCCTGACATTCACCACAGCAGAACGTTTCCAAAGGGGAAATCACAGCTATAGCAGATTGAGGGTGGGTTCTCTCAGCCCATCACCTGCAGAGAGAATCTATCCCTATGTGAGGCTTAGAATAGGTTATGTGTCAGGACAATTCTCATGGCTGCAACTGGAAAACGTACATATTGCTCATAAACAAACATGAATAGCCTTCAACAGAGCACAAACCTCCACTGAGGCCCAAAACTCCCATGATTGACTTGATCTGGAAGAAATAAAGAGAAATGTTTGCATCTGCAGCATTTGGGTTGTGACGCCCACGGGTCAGAACCTTGTTGGAGTTAAAAAGCAAAGGGAACTGGTATTATCAGTTATCAGAGGTCAGGCTACTGGGATAATTAATCAATATTCATTTCATCATACATCTGTACTTCCTGATATGCATTTAATAATAGCCAGGATGTTGAAGAGTGGATCAAATGAAATTAATTATAATGCAGTTTTAAATGTAGGGCTTGTCGGACAAATAAGAGCAGAACACAGAACAGTATAGAAAACATGTGTTTCATCCTGGTTCCTGCTGCAGTGCTGCAGGGAAGCTCACAGGCTGCGTCTGGAAAACAGCTGTGTTACATTCAGTCCTGTGAGTAATTAACATAGTTGAAAATATATTGCACCCGCGCACAGTCGAGTTAAGAAATAGGATTTGTCATGTTTATGATGATAAATGCTGTGAACTCTCCGTTCAGGAAGATAAAAAAAGAAAAAGAAAAAGGATAAACAAACAGAGTTAATCTAATGTGTGAGTCACAAAGATTGAGAAAAATGTTTCCCGGAGCTTTGAACTGTAGCTGCTCGCTGAGAGATGGGACGAGCAGGAACCAAAAGCAAAAAAAACATATTTCATCCTCACACAGTATCTCTGGAATTGAGAAACTCAAAGCCAAATTGAAGAGACAGAGGGAAGGATGAAAGGGAAATGTTAAACGTATTGCGCTCTTTAGAAGAAACTCATCAGCTCGTCTTGATTGTGTGAGTAGCCATTACAAGGGAGTTTACAGAGCTTCCAGTTCATCTTAGTTTCTGCAGCAGGTCCCAGATCTGCCCCTCAGAGCCGCTCGTCCCTGCAGAAAGGGCATCGTCATCTGTAAAGGCCGAATTATACTCTTGCGACTGCAACCGCGCAAGGTCACGCAGCTGCATCGACGGACTCGTTTTGGTTTATACTTCTCTAACGTGCTGCGCGTGTTGCAACGCAATTCACCGCCAGAACACTGGGCGGAGTAACGTTCTTTTGTCGAAGACAAAACACACAAAGAAGAGACGACTTCTTCTTCGTCGACTCTTTATTTACATCGCCGCTCCGGCTCCTCATATTCTATTTCTGTGACGGGTTGCAAACCGAATACCAACTAGAACCGGTTGGATCTGTGCCTCCTAAGGACTGCCTTTTAATTGTTTGAATCTTTAGCAGGCTAGACTTGTTGTAAAAAATGAGTTACAGGGATTGTTATTGTCTGCGGGGAATAATATCCTTCACACGCTCGGACGTGTTATCGCTAAACAAATATTGTTTGATAGTCAACAGAACAGATGTTTCCAGAAAAGTTTCCCCCGAGTGAAGTTGCAAAGTGAGACAAGCAATAAAAAAAACACACAATCACATCTCTGACTGCTGCTTGTGTGTTCTCGACTCTGTTTGCAAACCTGGAGCTTCCCTCGCTCCGTCCGTCTGCTCCACTGACAGCTGTTCCACCCAGCTGACCCCCCCCCCACCCCCCCGAGGCGGGCCGCGCTCCTCCATCTGATGTCGGTTTGTCTGGTGTCAGCAAGGCACGGCGTTATTTTTTGGTTTTGTCCCCCACCAGTAATGAGGTACTGGGAGACGTGTGCATGAACAACTTTAACAAGTCCACGAAGACAGTTGCGTTAGTCCTCACCTTCCCCGAGTGGAAGCGGATTGGAGCGGATGGAGGGATTAACGAGTCCCTACAGGAGGTGGAGGTGTTCTTGTTGGTGACACTGTCCTGGCAGATAAGTGTCACGCAAGTCCCACACCTCAGGCGTCAATTAGAACTCAACCAACCTCAGCGTTCGTAGTTTATCGGAAAGAATACGTTGGAACCTGAAGTCAACAGAATAGAAAACACGTGGGACTCAGTGTTTCTCTTTCGGACTCGCCCACTGTCACTAGTGCAACTCCCCCCCTTTGTGGTTCGTAGGAATATTGCTCGAATCCCAGATCAATCTTTTTTATGATCCTCACCACTGCAACACAGAGACAGTTTAAGCTCTAAAATGAATGAATGCAGATGTTATGAACGGATGAGAGGTTCGAACATCCATCATCTGTGCCAGAGTTACTTCTGGAATTAGGAATCAAATCAAGATATCCTTATGCCATTCGTTCAGTTTTCCATTTTATTCCCTCGTCCATCTGTAGCAGGGACTTTACAATAACATGGACAACGTTGGGGATATTTAAGCTGAATTTCCCAGTGCCTGCAGATTTCTCCAGTTTCTCCAGTTTCCTCCCTGAATCCAAGGACATATAGATGAGGGTTATGTTAACTAGAGATTTTAAATTGCCCGTGTTGGTGTATGAATAGATCTTATGTCAGCCCTGCAATGTACTGGTGACCTGTCCGGGATGTATTCCACCTCTCACCCCGATGTCAGTGTCAACCGGGATTGGCTCCAGCCCCCCCGTGACCCTCGGAGGATAAGCCTCTGTCATAATGGACGGATGAATGTGGAAGAATCATTGAGACAAAAATACCTTCTTCTTCTTGATGTAACAGCTCCGTGTACTGCAGCTCTTCCGTTTTGATTCCGCCTCAGGTATTTTATAAGAATGTATTAAAGACACTGAATCTAATTCATAAGAGCTTGCATCCTGTGAAGTGGTAAAAGTGGTGGATTCAATAAGCACCCTTTTTTTATGACATAGGTTCTCGCTGCCGTTACTGTCTCTCTCCAGCCATCCAGAGTTACCTAATGGTCACAGTAATTGTTTCTGCACTGTTTCATGGAAAGTTACCGAGAGCACAACTAAAGGTGAAGGTAATTCCACTTAATGGTAAGAGCTTAAGATTCTCCTTTAACACTCTACAGGGAGGGAACACCGAAAAGGGGCAATTAGTAATCTGCTGCAGGGGATATAACTGGAGATGGAACAAAGTCATGAAAGACTCCTGGTGAAAGCACGAGATCACAGTCGCACCCTCAGAAAGGAAGCTGGCAGCAAAGAGAGAAGTGGTTCAGGATCACAGGGTTTCCCAGTTCAATCATCTGCGCTGTGATGGTTGTGATGGTTGTGATGGTTGTGATGGTTGTGATGGTTGTGCTTGTGTGACGACGGCAGCACCTTCTTCCTTCACTCTCACACGTCCTTCTCTCCAGGAACTGAGAGCAGAGAACTAACAAACACAGTGTTATGCTTTGTGCCTCGACAATGCATTTTTTATGTTTTGTAATATATATACGGATGTGTTTCTCCTTAATGTCCCGAGCACAGCAATTAAACTCCAACCCAACAACTCAGCCCACAGCACCCGGGTCTGATGGCTCCTCTGTGGTCATGTATCAGTCAGCAGGCCAGGAAATACAAGGACGATTCAGGGAAAGGGACGATTCTGACAGGCGGGGGAAACTTTGAAAACAAGAATCTTTATCGAGGTCAGCCCCTGATCTGTATAGATACAGATATATATATGATAGAATAATGGTATCATGCACAACATGAATATACGATTTGATCAGGAGAGACCCAGGAAAGGTCAGAGGTCAGGATTAGCTTCAGAACCGTATCCTGTCTTCAGGGTGTTTTATAACGACACTAGAGATGCTCCAGGTTCTGTACTTACAACACTAACAAGTGCAAGAGTCTAACTATATGTTAAAGTTTAGTCATCAAATCCAAAAACACCAAATACCTTAAATCCAGATGATTAATTATTGTTATCAATGAACATATGCATTTGTGCTGGGATACCTTATTTGTTTGACAGTTATTTCAGTGAAAATGCTAATTCTGAAAATCTGCAAACCTTCTTCAAAGTCTTCTACAAATTTCAGACAACAACCTGAGCACCAAGGATTTAATTCTCTTCCACTTTAGCTGCTATGAAACAGCCTGAAGATGCAAAGTGGAGGCACCTGGGTACCAGCTGCCTGGAATTCAGGTTGTTCCCTGTTCCCCCCCGAGTTCCTCTGCTGTTTTATCCCCTCTATAATATATAATTAAAATAGATAATACATAGATGTGGTGCCAGTGGTGTTCCTGTCACCCTCTGCTCCTCAGTACAACCTGCTGACGCACACTCCCACACACCCACACACCAGAATATGCATGAAACTACTGTGCAAGCTAAGAAAAAAAGTTACAGCGCTTGTGTCTAAACACAGAAAGAGAAGTGTGGGAGGCAGGATCTGTGCTCTGTGTGAAGGAGGTGGCAGAAATAGCCTCAACGTCTTCTGCCTCACTTGAGTTATACTCTTGGCATCTGGGTTGTTAACTTCTGTATGTGTGCCTGTCGATGGGGGATCGTGGAATTAAAGGATGTGTGTTGCAGGTTTGTGGTGTGTAAGATGTGATGTGATTGATTTCAACATGTCTTTTTATTCACCGGTGAGACGTGAGCACGAGGAGGTTGCTCGGTTCGACTCTTTGTTTCTGAGCAAAAGTTCCTGTCTCCTCAGATTGACATGAAATATGAATCAATATCTATTCTTTCCAGGAGAATTCCATCTTATTTTGGAGAGAAAAGTCAAATCTCCTTGACCGACACGTTGGTTCATGGAAGAAAGAGCTGCAATATATTGCCCAGATTTCAAGAAAATTCCCCATCGACCCCTGAGGATGAATTCTAAAATAATACAACAGGAAATTAGCTTTAATTATATTGAATTCTGTGATTTGCTTGAGACCCAAATGCATAAATACAATAAGATCTAATTTCACAAAATATAACAAGCTCCATAAGTGAAGATGTCCATCTTCAGGTATAAAACAACTATCTTTTTCCATAAAGAGTCAGAACAACATACGTACAGTGATGCCGAGCACAAATATGAATTATCTGTTATTTTGCAAACCTCATACTCAAAGATCTTTCATTTCAATTAAGATATTTAAGATTTAACCGACTTTAGTATAAATAAAGGAGAATTCACACACATTGAAAATCATTTTAGTGTGTCAGTGATTTGAGCCAAAATAACAAAATGAGGAAATAAACATATGTGGCTTGAGAGATACAAACAGATATACAACACCTAAAACAATAAAAGTGTTCCTCTAAAATCTAACTCCACCCCTCATGCTAACTATAACCAAAGATTAATTGGATCCAACCAGACCAAGGTTACACAATAACTCACCTGTAATGAGTTTAAATGAGTTCAGGACCTTTAATTCATTCAAGGTTGTTGTTGATTGTGATCACCACAGTTCTGCTCCTCACACAAACACACACCTGCACCAAGGGCAGCTCTCAGGAACAAAAGCTCTTTAAACCAGTGTAAAAAAGAAAAGAAAAAAGCCCATCAATATCATATTTGTTGTGCACGAGGCTGCATTCTGCTTCTTTTGAGTAGTTTTATGGTTCAGGCGCATCATCAATTTTCATCTGTCTCAGCCCAGGTGGTCTCCATCGCTCCTGTAAACATCCCAACAATTACGGAGGGATCCACGGAGGTTTTTCTCATTATCGTCCACGGCAATGTCAAAATAAAGGGAGCAGCGCTTTTCTTCCTCTGCCGCAACATTAAGAGCAGCTCATATGGAACATAAGCGCACTAATGAATGGAACAGTATTTATGCTGCGGATCTGGGGGGGGGGCAGCGGCGTGGTGATTCGACACGCTGATTGAACGCTTCCCTGATTCTCCTGGTGGAGGGCGACTTATCTAACTTAAGCCCGTGCTCAGTCTACTATTAACCTTTTGCATTAGATGGCAGAAACACAAATCGTACACACAGGTTTACGGTTTGTGGTGCAACTCCCTTTCTCTCGTCTCTCTCAGATTCAAACCAGAAGAAAAGGTCCAGTGGAGATAAGATATCAGCCGGAGTTCAAATACATTAAATTTCAAACAAAGAGGCAGCAACCTTTGCCCCGGTTGTATCCCTGCAGGAGCCCACCTCGGCTCCCTCTTAATCTGAGGCAAAGATCCCAGTGGCCCAGCACTTTCCTCAGGGTTAATTGTATGTGACATCCCATAATACAATTCTGGTCACTGGCCATCGTCAGGGGTTGGGTCGGAGAGCGAGCTGGTTTCTGCACCGTGAAGACTCAGAACTCCTTCCTGCAATTGTTCTAAGAGAAGTTCAAACGCCTAATTAATTAAACAACATGAGGAAAATTATTAATTTGACCTTTTTGGAAAGTGGCTACGATCTCAATGAACACCAGCGTGATTACAGCTGATTAGACATATTTAACATGAAGGAATCACGAGGTGTTTTGACATAGCTGGTCGTGTGAAGGAGCGAAAATCAATTCCTCTTTCTCGCAGCGAACGATTTCCACACATCCACACGTGCATCCCCCTTTAAACAGCAAAAAAAGGGCAAAATTCCATATTTTATAACTCATACTTGTGGCTGTTCAAGACAAAATGCAACGTTTTTGTTTAAGAGCAGAAGGTGACGCTGCCTCGGTCCCCACTACGTGCCGCTCGGCCGAGCCGCTGCACTAATGATGGGACTCGGGGAAGGCAAACTCCCTCAGCTATCTGTGTCCCTTTTTATTAAGATGGAGGAGGGGGGGGGTAGACGACTGCGGTTGGGCGAGGAGCTGATGGGTTAAGCATCTTCCTCCTGAGGAACTTTTATGCCTCGTCTGAGAGCCGGGGTAGTAAATTTGAATTACCACTCTCGCTCAGTTAAAAAGAAACGCACACACACACACACACACTTAGAGACACACCTGCTTCACAACCCTCCGTAATTTCTTTTAAAATATTTAACAAAGATCATGGAGTTTGTGGGGGAAGAAGTGTTTTTCTTCTTTTTTTTTCCTCTCACGTAATTGGGTCAGCGTTGGACTCCTGGTCACTGTGGCTGAAGTATTGCTCCTATTAGCTGCTGCAGCTCCAGTCCCCTGGGCCTCTGAGAGGGTGGGGGGACACAGAGATAGAAGGTAATTACAGAACATAATGTTATTAATTACCCGGAGCACTCTCGCCACCGTTGGAGCTGAACTCTTGGCAGACGAGATTCTCTCAAACCCGGGGCGACACCAAGCCTCAGGTTAAGCAAAGCGCTCCTCTCTGTCACTGCATGTGTTGTTGTCTGAAGTCCTGTGTTGGTCTGCGATTGTCGGTGTCAGTGTGTGTCTGTTGTTCCTGCTGCTGCTGAGTTAAAAAAAAAGAAATTAGCAGAACTTGTAGGTGGTTGGGCATTTTCACAAAAAAGGAAAAACATAAATCGCCCAAGTGGTCAGATGTCATTATTATGAACTTACATTTTTAATAAAACAGCTACAGCAATATGTATAATGTATCGTTGCTGTCGGTGGTTAATGAGACGCTCTGTCGTCACTGAGCAAACTGCATCCCCATCATTGGTGTGAAATCTGCCACCTCCAGCTGCTTTTTCCCCATGATCTCCTCCTACATGTGCATTTTATTTATAGCTTAATTTAATCTCACTACCCCAGTGAGCCATATGAAGAAGGTTTTGTGTTTTGTCTCCATGCAATATGGGGATTACATACACATTTATATATATATATATGGGCTATAGGAATGGGGCAGATCAAAATGCAGAACAATGCATCACCAAGCTCTCCAGTTATTCTTGCAGCAAAGTCCACATCTCCATTAAATGAATCCCTAGAATACAGCATTTTTATAAAAAAGTTCATGCTCACAGTGATTCCAGACAACCCGGGGAGTCTCTCTCTATATTCCATACATCACGGTGCATCAGCTAATGCACGGCTGAAGTGAATAGGCTTATAAAAACTCTCCAATAATCAATAACCCTCTCTCTGACTCTGACACACGATTAGATTTTATACAGTACTATCGTCTACGTGCCCGAGCAGCTGAATATCTGGGCTCATACCGGAGCATTTATTTTTTAAGGGAGGCAGATCTCGGGTGGGTCAATTTATTTGAGGAATTTGCAGGCAGCCCACATGGCAGACGAAGCCTCGGTTCTCAGAGGGTGGATTATATTTGTTCAGACGGTTTGAGAGCAAAAAACATAAAGTCTGCTCTGCCCTATGTCCAACATCGCAATATTACATTTCCCCCTAAAAACCCATTAAAACACAAACATTTACAGAACCCTTTTATTTCTGCAGCAGATTCCTCCGACAGCCACGTCTGACAGATGATTTTGTTTTCTCCTTTTTTCTATATTTGGCTTAAGCATTGAGCTTTGAAGCATTTTTTGACTTTTCAGCAGCAGAACGCTGAGCAAATATTTGATGTCATATATTTGCATGCATCAGAACAACCGGAGGATTTGTCTCAATTTATTTAACAAGGCATTTGTTGTTGAGTTCAAAGCCCTTTAAAACCCAAACACACACACACACATACACACACCCGGTGTTTTATCAACTTGTCACTGCAGCTGTGTTGGACTACTACACACAAAGCCTTGTGAAGATCCTCCAGGAAGGAGGAGTGATACCTCCCGTTATTCCCCTGGGACTCTTTGGCAGTTATGATACATTTACTTACTTACCTGAACAGGAATCATTTTCTTTCATCTGTGTTCGAGCCTTACGGAGGATCAGTGAAACACATCTCTACCCCGTCTGAAGCACTGTTACCTGGAGACACGCTGCCGGGGCCACCGCACTGAGCTTATTTGATAGACTGAATTTTATGTCAACTGTGGCAATCCACTCTATGCATCATGTCTGGTTGTCTGGTGCGGGGGCAGGATGTAAGGAAAAGCTGCTATTCTTTTAAGGCTGCAGCTGCCTAGCGCGGTGATTTATTGTTATTGAGTTATTGTGTGAGCACCAGGCGGAGGAGGTGCAGGAGAACAACAGAAGTGAGGTTCACGTTAGATAATCATCGCTCACGTGACATTATGACCCAAACAATACCAAGAACCAGCTGATCATCAAAATCAAAAGCTTATTATCCCTAAATTTGCAAATGCAACCTGATATTTAACATTTCAATGATTTCAGACACAATTCTTTCAGTCAGATATTTGTCATCTTTCTGTCCTGTCGTGATAATCCAATTAAAGTATGTTGATAAAATCACTTGTGAGCTTCAGAGAAATATTGTGAGCAACTATATTCTTTGCTTTTGGTTTTGCAGGAAGTCTCACAGACACAAAATGTGGCCTGTTGTGCATGAAGTGGGAAAATATTTATATTTGGATTTTACAGGTTTCAATATGAGTTTCATATTCTCGTGAACGTAAAGTTAAGGCAGCAAAATCAACATCAGTGCAGAAGCCACTACAGTCTGTATTATATTGGAAATATTAACGTTTTATTATTAAAAATCATCAATGTGGCCTTATGGGGCTTGTGCAGCATCACGATTCCCACATCTGTATAAACCCTTGTATCAGACCTGGGATCTGCAATAAGAGCTTTTCTCAGAAGGCGCTTGTGGTCGATTTGAGACATCGTGTCACAGCCAAATGAAAGCAATTTGATTTTTAAATAAATAATACTTGAAAAAAAATCAATGTTCTCTTCGCCCGCTTCATCATCATCATCATCATCATCATCATCTAATGGCCTGATGATTTACAGAGAGGGTGGACAATATTTTGGTCTGGTTCTTTACACAACGTTCTGTGTTTCTCATCTGTCTTTCGGCTGCTCTGCATTGAAAGACCTAAGCCACCGAGTTCAAGCCAAAGTCTTCCATCTGCTCCGGTGACAGCCTTGGCAGTTGTATTTGATATGCTCCAATTGTTATGGGTCCCATAATGTAACAGCTCCCACTGCCAAACCATCACCCCTCGCTAAAATATACGAGTGGAGCTTAAAGACAAATTAACTAAATCACTGTACCGATGGGCTGGTCGATAATATACAACACGTTTGTTTTGTTGTGTATATAAACGTATGCACACAACGTTTTGTATTGTATCCCCCCCGACCCATTGTGGGAAAAACTCCATTCAGCCTGATCATTTTTTCACATATTTGTGAGTGTGCAGGTAAGAGCAGGTTTTTTTTTAATGTGCGATAGTAGCACTTTATATTTGTGTAATCAAATTGTCACACTCTATAGTGCGATGTGCTCGGCTGTTTGCAAACATTGCACTAATGCTCCGATACCTGGGAGCAGATTATTGTTCCCCCCCGTGGGCGTGTGGTGAGCCGTCTCCTGCTCACTGGCTTTGTCTCAGCTGTTTCTTATTTTGGGTGTTTAATAATGTGAGAACAAAGCGGGGTGAAGGGCTACTGTGAAAATGGTGGTAACAGGAAGAGAGAGTCCCTTTAAATAGGATTCTATAAGTAAGTTGTGTTTTTTTTACCTAGCAACCCGACCAGGAGGCTCCTCCTCGTGGAGAACTCCAGAAATCGTACTTGTGATTAAACAGCGGGGCTCAAGGGGCCGGTGGCGAAGTCATGCAACACAACTTCCTGTCATGAGTTCGGTTGTTTGCATATTTGCTAATATAAAGCTTTATATCAGCCATTATGGGCTTTCGCAGGGTCCGATTAAGAGGATGTGACGAGCCTCCAAAGGTCAGGCTGCTCTTGAGCTTTGCACCTCGCTCCCCAGCAGGTTTGTTCTGCAGCTAAAGGGCCGAGGGGGGAGAAGGGAGTGGGGGGGGAGAGGGGCTCTCTGTGTGAGCCAATTAGGGCTTGTTTATTTCCCTCCGCCGTCTAATAAACGTCACTTTCTAGTTTTAATGGCTTGGAAAGACACTGTGATTAAAATGCAGGCCCGCGGTTGTGACCCAAACGTGAAGCAGAGAGCCACGTCTCCCACCTCCATCATGCAGAACGGCTCCTGGCACAGCGTTGTTATGGGAGGTTATGTTAACAGAAATATTTATAACACCCTCCTGACCTCTGAGAGCGAGCACAACAACACTGGCCACAAATAAAACAGGAGGGAAACAAACACGGCACCTTGAGAAGCTCTGGTGCTGGTGTTAATCTCTTTAAAAGGTCAGTGGAATCCAAATATCCAGATCTGGAAATGCAGAGATTCTTCTTTAAATGTGTTTATTCTTAAAAAGATTAAATTCAACTCATTGAAACAAGCCCAGTTCTGCTGACCAGTATAGTTCACTAATTTACCTGCATTTCATATTCCTGACATGGCTCCTTTCCCTCTGCCTTTGTAAAAGTGTCTCCGCTTGAAGTGTCCTCAGTCCCGGCTCATTATAATTGTTGCTGTTGTGTTTTTTTTGTTTTTTTCTCCGTCTGTGACCTTTAAAAATGTCAGTAGAATGAGCCGTGCCTAAAACATATGATAATTCAGCAGTTGATTGGCTCACATGTGTTGCCCGGCCTCGTTTACAGCAGTTTACTGTCGACCAAACAATTCCACAGTCAGCAAAAGAGAAAGAGTTTTCTCTCTAAAAAGGACAACGTGAGTTTTTATTTAAATGTCAGATGAGTTTGATAGAACTCTGTACTCTGGGGCTTTTGTTGCTCATCGCTGGTGAACGGATACGTATGAGACAGTTGAGAGGAGACGTCAGATTAACTGGACTCTCGTTGTGAATAATATATATCAATGAACATTACTCATACAGCAGAAATTCAAAATATGGATCTTGGAAGTAGTTTCCTGCTACAGAAAATACCTCCATCAATACAAATAAGTAAGGGTTAGTGTTATGATAGTAAAACAAAAATAAAATAAAATCTCTTACAGAATCAAATATAGGCTAATAAACAGGGATATGGTAGCTGACATTATTTTGTTATATAGTAAAGATGAAATACAAATATCTCTCTTGTGAGAAAGCTGCAGGTACGTCGGGTATAAAGACGAGTTCTGGTTTGTGCTGGCAATTTTTGGGACACTGATCTTTTTCATCATATAAATAATGATGCAATGAAACAAGAGGGAGGAGGAGGAACAAGAGTTTATTTTTTCTTTCAAACTGTAAGTGGAGTTTTATCCTGACACGGACTCACTCGGTCTTTTCCTTTTGGGAGGAAAACTGAAAGCTGTGATGCAATCGTCGAGGAGCACCGGCAAAGAGAGAGAGAGAGAGTTCCCACTGTTCTGTTCATTATGATTCAAGATCATCTCAAGATCGTGTTTGTTTTCTTCCTCCTCTACTAGCGGTGAAGGGAAATACACTCAGTCACCTCGGTGCAAATCTCTGGAGTCGAGAACAGGACACACTCAATGACGTTTTATTAGTATTATTATATGTACAGTGTGTTAGAATGCAGAGAACAACAAGTAGAAAAAAGTACAATTTAAAGAATAAATACACAACTGACAACCACACTGCAAGATGTAGACATAAGCATCGATAATATTTGTTAAACTTAAACCAAACAAGATGCTGCTCTGAACTGAGGAAGCGTGTTCTACTGGTGCTCACACTGTGAAGCCCCCAATTACTTTCTCGTTTCTTTGCCGGAAGAGAAAAACTAACAACCCACACCCAGAGATCCCCAGCTGCGATTACAGCAGAAGAAGAAAAAGGCCAAAGCCACGGCCAACACAAAGTTGAGATCAAGCCCCGTAGGTGATCAGGAAAAAAAAATCTCCACAACACTTTAGATAATTTACTTGCAACCGACGTGTTGCAGGGGGAAAAAAGGTCTAATACCATCGAGTCTGCCAGATCTAGATAAAGGCATATTCAAGATAATGTGAATTGGTTAATTTCTGTGATTAAACACGTCTCACTAAACAGTTTCCCCGAGAGCCGCTATCCATGACAATGAGCCGGTGATGTACTATCTGCGAAATTAAATCACTGTATTGTAAAGCCGGAGTGAGAATGACCTCAAAGTCGGAGCGGGAGCACCGCTGAATGCTTAATTCGGCAGTTAGTGTGGGCAGTTAGTGTTGGCAAGCACGCCGGCTAAATAATGGTGATGGTGTTGATCCAAAACAGAGGCAAACGGGTTTGGTTGTTTTTTTATTTTGCAAAAAAAAAGATTTCAGCTGCAAAAAGGCTGCCAAAGGGCTTTCTGTCCCAAACAGTCTAACTGCTGGCGGAAGTACAACACCTGCTACTGTACCGCCCCCACGCTGGCTACCCTCTCTCTCTCTCTCTCTACTGGAGTATATTAGTAGTGATGGAGAAACTGGGCCATGAATGGAAGGAAATGCCTTTTGAGCCGTCAGAGCCAGCATCAGGCCAGAACCACTGGATCCCACTGGGTTAACTGCTGCTGCTCGTTAACTCCCACTTGGTTTCTCCAGGTCCAGTTATGATTGTCCTTGGTTTAAACGTGGACGCTCAGTATTATGTTATATTGTTTTTACACGTAGCATCATCAGGATTGCAAGTTGGACCACCTGACGCGATATGAAATATGCGACTCCAGAGGGATAATTGGATGTATAGAATTTTTCCACACGTCTGATATGAGAAGGTGTAGAAATCGGTGGTTAACAGCAGCTCTGGAGAAAAGTGGAAGGAATCCCTAATGAGGTCCATGTGACAGACTGCAGACGTCTTTGTCTCATAGAGGAAACCACAGGGGGTTCTGTTTTCATTTACCATGATCGTTTATTGAGTCTGAAAAAGATGCACTAACAAATGGAAAGTATCAACAGAGCGCTGTCGTGGAGCTTTGAGAAATGAACACCTGCTGCTGGCTGACGTTCTAATACACAGTGATTCATGACTTCTGGAAGACGGTTAAAATTAATCTGTTTGTTAGAAGTCAGGTTTTCGAACCCAGAGTCGAAACATTGCTGCTCGATTAAATATGTATACCATCCCTGACAAAGGAAATCAACTCAGATCTTAATCGAGCTAAAGTGGCTAAACGAGTATCTGAGGTTTTGAAAACATGTTCTCCGTGTTTTACTCCTGCAGGAAATAATTCTGAGATTCTCATAAAACTATTGCCCTATTGTCAGAAAACAACAGTTTGTAATATGATGTTTATTTCTATGTCTCAAAAGCTATTTAGAAATCATTTCATCTGAATATAATCTCGTTAAATTAGCAGGATTTAAAGCAAATAAAGACTTCAAACAGGGTGTAAAATCTTATCTTAATCTCTCTTTGGTCTTTTCCCTGATGTTTTGTCTTGTTTTTAAATATATTTTCACTGTTATTTACATTTAATCCTTTTTGTTCACCATCAAAACCCTTGATTTCCTGTCTGAACTCTATGAAAAGATGATTCTACAGGTTTTTTACGGGACTCCACCTCCGGATCCTGTTTTTTTTCAACTCCACCTGCTGCGACCACTCAACAGTCAGGTGTTCCACGCACAACATGACTCATGTGTGTACAAACACATGAAGTGTGTGTGTATGTGTATGTTGGCTTCATATCTCAGCTTATGTTTCCAGCCCACATGCTCCGTGGGGAGCGCTCCTCGATACGTTTCCAGCGCGCCCCTGTCAGCTGGCTGGAGCCTCCAGATAAGAGGGCTGTTATGTGTTGTGTTGTTAGTGGTTAAGTATTTGTGTTCTCCACAGCTCCCTGTGTCAACCCTGTTATCTGAAGGGTCCCAGCGAGCTCCCTGTTCCCGGCTCTCCAGGTCGGGGTAATGAGAGAGGATAATTACTGATCACACTTTGCAAATGGAACAGCGGGACGATAGAGGGCGTCTAATGAAGCCCCCCCCCAACCCCATCATATATACATATAACCACGAGCACACACGCCATTACGACCCTAATAACAACACGCCCGGAAAAAAACTACAGGTCTCACCTTAGCGAGCAATCGGCCTCCTGCTTGTAAAACAGCAATTTCCCACAGAATGCACTCGTATATCCAACTAATTTGTGTTGTGGAAGGAAACTAAATTGCTGCCGAGGATATTATGTTTGGTTATTATGTTTTGTTTAATTCCCAAGAGAGACATCCTTCTTCTGCAGTGAGGACACAGGGAGGAGAACCTGGGGTTTTACAGCCCTCTGGATTCTGCTCTGAGTCTCACATGTTTGTGTTTATATATATTGAAGAATTGGTGAAATACTTTGTGTATTTGTGTGTATTGAAGATTTGAGGTTAATTGATGACATACTGGCCTTTTTTAGTTTTACATAAACATAATATAAACATACCTTTACATGTTTTATTCTGTTTATCATTAATTATAACTAATATACCTACATTAAGAGGTTTTTACTGCACTTTTTTGTTCAGGTTTATATAAAATTGGTGAAATAGCTTTGGCCATAAACCAAGATATTAAAAAACTGAGTTTCACTTAAGGGATTAATTTCCAATAATGGTCTATTTTACAAGCAGGATTCCCTGCAGCCTCATATTCCAGTAATTAAGTTGGTGACAAAAATATCATCACAGCTGAAATGCTGATAATGCCCGGGGGTTGTAAAAAGACGGAATTCATCTCAATGAAGTCTCATCTCATTACATATTAATTGATGATCACAACTGATGATAACGAACGAGGCAGAGAACCACCTCTTTGACCTTGCTCTCCAGTCGTACCTGCAGCCCCTTCCCCCTTTCCCCTCCACCTGTGAGTTGGGGGACAAACATTTCACCGAGCGAGTGAAAACCACGGCAGCGATGGAGACCGAGCACTTTGTCAGATTGGCTAATTGAGTATTTGGCCCAAAGCGGGAGGCCATTTATAAGATCCCTCCTCCCTCCAGGACCTGGCCAACCGACTCCCATTCTTCTGCCTCTGTCCAGCTGCGTGCCCCGTCTCTTCCTCATTCATCACCACCGAGTGATTCCTCGGGTTTAAGGGGAAAGTGATGAAGACGCCTGCGAGGCCCACCGCGGACACAGCGGGGATCCTCCGGGCTAAAGTGCCCCGATCAATCAGGAGCTCCTCTTGGTCAAACCGCCCTTCAGGGATCAGACGACTCCAGGAAAACAAAAAAACGTAACTCGATAGAAAACTGCAGAACAAAGCCGCGCTGACGCATCGAGAAAAAAAGAACAATTTCCCACCGTCAACTTTGTTACTCATCTCGGGTTGTTGTACCCTTCGCGCCCCCAAACTCCACTCTTTTATTATATCTGCTGCTGCGGGCGACTACTTCATCATTGTTGAGGATGACAATTACCAGGGCCACCAATGTGTAATCAGAGTGAGTGTCCCACAATCGTAATAAATGTCTGCAGCGTCTCCCACTTTCCCCATTTGAACAGCTGGGACTCCAGCAGTGCTCTTGGCAGGATCCATCCCCCCGTTGCCTCATTTACTTGCAGCCTGTGCAGAATGGGTTTGGAACCTTTTCATCCTTACTTCGTTTTTTTTTGTACTGCTACAGTAGCTTTGTTTCCCTTAAGCATGTTCACGATGAGTTTATCATTTCTACTAATAAAACAGAGGCTTTACTTTGGGTTCCCTCTCTGGGTTTTGAATCTATTTGAGTTTATACCAACAATTCCATGTCTATTCAATCCTAACAAAGTTGATAACAGCTTGCATACAGCAACTGCTTCCCCATCTTTTAACCCAGGGAGCATGCACACTAAGTCCTTCAGCCGACTAGGCTCTGAGCATATGTGTCCGAGACTTTCCCCTTGCCAAAGACGGTCGACTCCCTATTAGCTCCCCGCACACATTAACTGGATAAATTATGTAATTCTGAAGCTCCTCTAGTAAAATCTGAGAACGGACTGCGTTAATGTCGCACTTTTCTCGTCTTAACGACCAATCAGATCCGTTTTGCGCTAGCAGTCACACGTTCATGCAGTTTCCCACGACGTGGCACTAATCTAGCAATCGTCTATTCACACATCGATGGCCGTAAAGGGCAATTGTGGAGTTTAGCAACTTGCACAAGGACCTGGCAGAGCAGGCGACTGACCTTCCAGATTCAGCAGCGAGCGACACCACCTGCTGAGCCAGAGCCGACTTCTCTGTCCAAATGTTATTGGACCGAATGGATTTAGGTCTGATAGCATGACAAGTTATTTTTTCGAAAAAGTTATTCACTGTTTTAAGGCAATTTCGTTTTTACAGTGATAGTGGAAAAATGCATTTGGGGCCTTTTGTCGGTGGCATACTAAGTGGGGGCTGATATCCAGAGTGGCTCTGTTCCTGAAGGATTCTGTTCACTCTACTCTCCCCCTGGCTTTTCCTCCTCGGTATTAAATGTCATTTGATTCAATAAACAATTGTAATTCCACTAATCAGATTGATTTCATGAGTATAACTTGATTTTTTGTTTTAATGGAATTCCTCATCTAAATGCTAATGTGATCAGATTTACCTTCCAGCCCGACACAGAGCTGCTGTGACCTATCGTGAACTTTTGAGTTTTGCTCAGTTTGATGACCACCTGCTGATCAAAACCTAATCGCCCCACCCCCGGCCTGTGACTTCATGTTGATTGCCTTTAGCGTTGCAGTGATTGCCAATCAAGGGTCTCTCTGATTACCTGCAATGCAAAGTTTTCACATATAGTGACTTAAAGAGGAATGTTTCCCTTTGCCTGTGTTCATGTTCATTTAAACAGTTTTAAGATCCTTTGATTTACTACTTTTAGTGAATCTAATATATCCTAGTACTTTTAGAACTATCCATTTTCATGAATCCCCCTCGGACTTGAGTTTCAGGCCCAAAATGGACTCCGCTGCCAATGTCATTGTGAAATCTTTTTCACTGTCATTTTTTTGCATATAATCTGTACAATAGTCAATAGTCAGGTTGGGGAAAGACCTGATCAGCATGTCTCCAGAGATTTAATATATCCGCTGAGTGCAGCACTTTGTCCTCACCAGTTAATAGTCGCTCCCAGCAGCCCATCCCATTTACCCACTCACTCTCCAGCTCCCCATTCAGCTTTCCAACTTCATATTATAACCATAAAATGGATTGCCAATTATAACCTTACCTAACCAAGGAATTTATGTGTGTATATAGTTGCATGCAAAGCAAAACACCTTGTTTATTCCGTTTAATTACATTAACCAGTCATGCTCAACTCATTCCCCAGCAGCTAATAAATGGGAATAGAGAAGGCCAGCTTCAGAAAGTCATCAGTGCCTCTTTCTATTCTGGTTCATAGAGCCCCAGTCCATTTCACCGGCCAAATCTCAAACCTCATCTGACAAAATGAGTCAGTTATCTCAGCGGGGAGATGCTGCGATTGCTCAGAGGGATCAGGAGGAGACAGTGTCTCTTGTCCCCTCTGCTGCGTTGGCTAAAGCATCACTAGTCCCTGTTATCTGCCCCGGTGCCTTGAACTCAGCACGATAGCAACTCTGCATCGCTTTAGCGAGCCTCAAAGATGTCATTTTGAAACGCTGATGTGATGTTTGAAATTGAAATTCTGTGTTATACTTGTGCTTTTTGGCACCCGAGTGATAATGTGCCCTCATGTCCAACCTACACAGCGGTTTTTCACCTCTTCTCATTAATATGGATATTTTTTAAGTGCAGTGGATCTTTTTCCTACTTCAGCCCCGTGAGAGGATTAGTAATTTGGTTCACGGGGTCAAGGTGTTCAAAATAAATGTAGATTTTGTGCATGGATGGTACCAGATATTTAATATATCAGAAATGTTTCTGGAAATATCCAACTATTGGCCGAGGTGCACAGCATCGCAAAACCCCTGACATTCTGTTTATACAGACTAAATACAAAAATATAGACTTACCCAAATTCATAACTTGACCTTTCTTGACCCCATTCACCTTTGAGAAACTCTGTTTTTCAGCAATCCTCACAAAGACAGAGGTTTGAAGCTTGTTCAATGAATTTGATTTTTGTACAGAGTTGCATCTATCATCCATGATTTCAAGGGAAAAGAGACCTGTGTGTTTTCTCGACTACCTGCTGATCAGGTACACAATAGTGTAGCCAGCCATGTATTCTTATCTCATTCACGTTTTTTACTCCAGCAGTTGTCTCATGCGTTTGCCAGTGCAGAGTAACGGCGGTGAACGATGTGCCATGTGGAAGAAGAAAGGCTTCTTCTTCTCCTCGTGAACCCGGAGGACCTCCCGTCTAATGAAATGCTGTCAGGGTCCAGTGAGCTGAGCTGCCAGAAGAAAGCTTCACAATAGAGAAGAGCCTGACAACCAGCACAAAGCGATAGGCAGATAGGAGCCCCAACTCCTCACACACTTATTACATTTAGGGGAAGCACTCAGGCAGAGAGCGGTTGGGAAGCCGCCCTCGTTCACACAAACACAAATCTGTTGCCTCCTCTTCACGGGATACATTATTTACTTTGTATTCTATCCTCCACTGCTGACAACAGTAATTAATTTAGATAAAGTAACTTCCCCCTTCAAGCTGAAATCATTTTCCCAACAAATTATTGGGGAGCAGAAGAGAACAAAGGGTGAAGATATTTAAAGGGTAAAGGTTTACCCCATTGGATTAAAGCTGCATATAGAGAAAGAAGGAGCTGCAATGTTAACAAAGGAAACATAAAGAGATAAACAACAGTAGCTGAATGAGCTCCCTGGCTTGGCATAGGCCGACGTCACATTTCCAAAGATCTGGTCGCTCTGGCTTATCCCCGACAAAATGAAATTGATCAAACAAATTGCCTTAGTAGTGGTAGTCTGCATTGGCTCAGGTCACAGGTGTAGCTGGTTGCTCGGTGTCCTTGAGCTCTCAGTCAGGCTCCAACCCCTTCCAAATGTGATTACTGCTGGTTACAAACAACCTAGATGGCGCTGGACAAAAGGCCAACCAGGTCTATCCAAGAGAGCAATGAAATATTGGACATTCAGCTGTCGCCACAAAACAAAAACATAACTCTCTCATAACAGCAAAAGAGAGGAAAAATAGGGAACTGTTAGTTATCACCCCGCTTTTGTCTGTTGCAGCATTTTCCTCCTCATTACAGCGATAGCCACCATCGAAGCAGTTTGTCAACAAGGAATCGTAACCTGCACTCATCCCCTAAAGCGTCTGCCTGACTATCAACCATTATGTTTTTTCTCTCTTTCAGGTTTGAGGCGTTTAGAGAACATCTCACCGTGAGGCCTCGGTGCTACAATCAGTCTCGTGTTTCACCCACAGAGGCTAATGATGGTGCAATTCAGTTACACTTTCTCCTGCGGCTTGTTTTTTTGTCAAAGGAAGAAAATGGGCTATTTTGTCGTGTTCGTTTGGAAAATACCTGTGGTTAGAGAGAGGGGGAGCATATCATCAGATGAAAAACTAAGAGTTAGAAACTTGTGTTTGCCCTATTGAACAGGAGATGTATTGGTATTGTGAAATAATAACCCTATTTATATGATTTGCTCAGCTTGGTTCTTACCTTAAGAACATTTAATGAATAATATATATTCTTATGTAAGTGTTAATAATGTCCAAATAACTAAATCAAATCTCCCCTTCTCAGAATGTGTTCCCTCTTCAGAGGTATGTGAGGTCTTCTAATAAATTCACTTTTACTTCTGAGCTTATTAACTCACACAGGTTTTCTATTCTTCGCCTCCACTTTACACCAAGTAAAATCCATTATAGCAGAAACTTTTGCAATTAGCATATCCAATTCTTAAGTGATGGGCTACAAGGGAAAACTGAGGTCTGCTGAAATGTCCAATTTTCCCGTCCTATTTTCTAGCAAAGGAACCAAATCAGCAAAAGTCAACTCGTCTGTCTTATTATCAGATAACTTTTTCTGTTTGAAAGGTTTTGTTGAACATTATTAACTTGTTCCAATAATCATACTGGTATAAAACAAAAAATTAGCAGATTCCCACCACCAGAGAAACGACTGTTCTGATTAAACTCAAATCAAAAACCTGTTGTGAAATAATGTTCTACCATTGAATTAATTTACCAGAGAGCTGTAATACTAGAAAATCCATAAAAGATTTGTTTCTGGTGAACACATTTAGTTTGATTTGAAGAGATATTAAGAAATGGGCCTCTTGTTATGTTAAGATATGATATCAATAATCCTTGAGAGGTTCTCCTAAAATCTCTTTATCATTGAAATCATTCTACTACACAACAGTTCTGTAAGAGTAATGTTTGCGGTGATGGTTTGTCAGTGTCCTCTTCTGTGTTACTGTGAATGGACCAAAAAACCAAATTTATTAGATTCTATAAGTTGAATTATGAACGCTGTCAGATATGCCCACCCCCCCCAGATGAAAATTACCCCGTGAAAACGACAGCCCGCCCCGCCCCGCACGGAGGAGCCGGATGAGAAGTGTGTTTGGTTTCCTCATCTTACCATCGTCTTCGTTAGCAGGATTGTCTGGTCCAGTGCACGGGATGATTACAGCTCTCATTAAGGACGGACTCGCAGTGTGTGAATCCCTGGACAGGCTCGTGAACAAGGAGAGCGGCCATGACACAAACTGTCTTGAGCGATCTGTCTCCGGGGTCCGGTGCCACGGCGAGGACACACACTCTGGTAAAACAGCTTCACTTCCCCCTCGGTGCTGTGTGTGTGTGTGTGTCTATGTAGTTTAGTTTGGCTGAGACATAAGAATCCGAGCAGCAATGCGAGAACACAACACCCACTTTAATTAACATACACTTGCACATTAGATCCAATTTAAATCAACGATAGAGAAAGTACTGTGTACAGGGAAGTGTTGGTGTCGGTGGGAGGAGCGGCAGCGGCAGCAGCATAAGCACTTCGGTAAACAGATGTGTCGGGATGAATCGGCAACGTGAACGTTATTGGACGGTAGCAGTCAGCTGACAGCTCAGCAGCTGGGAGTCTGAAGCATGAATGCTTAAACAGGTGATGTTAGTACAAGCACAACTCGAGTGCTGCTCCTGAACCGTGTTTCCTTGGAATCAGGGGTGGGGAACGTTTACATTATACAGGGAAGGAGAAGAAAATGACTTTTGAGGGCCGTACTAAATAATTGAAGGATTCCTTCTTCTTTTTAGCACGGCGTCTGATGTCAGGTGGTAGAGATGATGATGATGATGATATAGCTTGAAACAATCTTTAGTTTCACTTTAGTTTCAACATGCATGGCGTCTTCCCTTGTATGAAACTATCCCACAAACAAAAATGTCACTCGGGCTTAACTTGTCTGTTGTTTCATCGCAGAACAATTGAATCTATGCTACGTGGGTTATTTTGTTTTTCTCTCCCCCTAGTGGCCAACATTTAACAACTAGTGGTTAATTGTTTTAGTTGTAGAATTAATTGTAACATCTTCTTTTGAAATGCAAATAGCTCCTTGTTATTAGGAGCATTTAATCTGCTCTGGCTTTTCAAACTTCCCGTGTCTTGTCCGCAGTGGCTCCCTGCTGAATCATTGCTGCTGCCCTCACGGTGGCCTTCCATCTGTCCATCAGATCTCATTAATGCTGGTAGTCAGGGACGTGCTCACTGGCTGGAATAACAATCAGCACCGCGAATAGGCCCAGTCCAAATAGAAGTACCATGGGTACAACGGTTCAGGGGTACGTAAGTCTCTACAGATATGATATTATTATGGTATTTCTTAGTAACATGACTCTGTGGTACTTTTTGTTGCTTCAGCATTGCAAATATAATATAGATTTCATTGCACATTTCTTCCTCTTTTGTCTGTTCCAATTTTCATTTCTGCTTTGACAGATTTAAATGAAATTTTACATATTATCATCCAGCAAAACAACTCTTTTCACAGAATGTGGAGCAGGAACCCTTCTGTTGAATGTAGATTACCTGCATTGGAAAACCACTCTTCCACTAAGACAGAGCTTTTCAAGCAACTGCAAACGCTCTCAAGCCAAAAAAGCCACAGACAAAGCTCAGTCTGACTGGATCCAAACACGGAACCAGCACAGAGATGGATGGAATCGCCCGTTCATTGGAAAACTTACGAGTACATAACCCTAACCCGGTTGGATGTCAGACAATATTTTCACGGACCGGCCGTTAAGGTGTGTCTACGGAGCCTCATTACGGAGTCCCTCTGGTACCTCTGGTGACAGCGGTAGATTTTTTTTTAATTTAACGGAATTTGGAGAGGTTTTTTTTGGTTATTTAAAATAAAAAATTAATTTGTTAATTAAAAAAAATCCACCGATGTCACTACAGATAGGATGTCGGAAATGGCAACAGGGTTTTTAGTGCTGTTGTGGCGATCTCAGGGTATTCTGCCGTGACTTTAATCCAGGACATACTTTTAAGGCCGCCGTCATTTGCGATCTCCAGCAGCTGATCTGCTTCTTAAACAGACATGCTGGATTCACCTGGTTTGTTGACAAATGGGTCCGACAAATACCGTGTTGGTTTGTGATCAGCGAAAAAGTGACGTGACCGAGACCGTCTTGAAATGCGTAAAGCATGAGTCATAAAGGAGAGGATCCGGTCATTTTTCAAAATAAAACACCGTTTTATAAAACAGAAAAATTTGTAAATTGTTTATTCTTTCTCTGCGGCCCGGTACCAACTGACCCACGGCCCGGTACCGGGCCACGGCCCGGGGGTTGGGGACCACTGCTTTATATGATGCGGGCGGCTGAGTTGACGACTTGCTGGACCTCTGGGAAAAGGTTCCAGACCAGCTCTCAACTCACTGACCACCGAGTGAAGAGAAGCTCCTGCACACAGTGAAGATGGAAGTCGAGGATCTTCTTCCCATGCACATCCCAAAAGGCCACTTCACACTCGCTAGACACATGAGCTGGTGTGTTATTACAGGTTTATTACAGTTATTGCAGTAAGTCGTTCAGTTATTTGATTGTGACTTCCTGGAACCTTTCTGCGTTCACATGACCAAACGATATATATCTGTTTTCAATCAGTGCTAACATCCATGTATGTTCTGCTTTCTAATGCAATCCTGATGATTAACGTCATGTACATCTGCAGAGCGAACGGCCAGCGGAGATTATCCTGTCACAGCAAAATAATCTTTTATCTATGATACATCTCAGCTGTGTCACTTTACACACTCAAGAGTCGGCCTGAAAATCAATGTAATTAAGTTTCTTCTGAGTTAATGAACAACCATCTGACCCCTTTTTAGTCTTTCTACTTTTAATGGAAAATTGCAAAACCCACTGCAGATGGCTCAGATAAGCCGGGTGGAGGAGCAGCTATTCATGTTTCACACACACACACACACACACACACACACACACACACACACACACACACACACACACACACACACACACACAGCTCTTACTTCTTATTAAATGTGGTTTATTTTAGAGTTTAGATCTGCTTCTAAGCACATCAAGGATCGAAACATTACTCATATTAAGGATGAAGAAAGTATGCACACTGAGGATTCAATATTTTTCAAGCAGCACCCATGAAGTCTACTTCAAGATATTTAAAATCCAGTTACAGATCAGATTTTTGAAGAAAGCCCTCATGGTGGTGAAGACTCTTAATAGGAAAATCTGCCGTAATGGGCATCGGGGGTGCTGCAGGGAAAGATGGGGAGAGTCTAACCCACATCGAGGCGTCTTAACATGGCTCCCACTTCAAAGTGATATTGCCCAATCTCTTACGAATCATAAAAATATAATCAGTCAGGGAAAAAATCGAAGAGAGTATTACACTAAAGGCTTTGTGTAATCCCTGTAATCCATTTGATTGATCCTCGCATATGATCGTCTCTGCGGGAGTTCACAAAGGGTGCCGTGTCCATTTTTTCGTTTTTCAGCATCTTAAGGCCTGAATTATTACAGTGAGGTCAGAGCCATGTGCTGAATGGATTTAGAAAGATCTGGTTAACAATCCTCCTGCTTGTTTGGTAAAAACTTAGATAGTTCAAACAGACTAAATGACTCAATAATTAGATAAATAATTCTAAATCCAGTTTTTCTTTATCTATTAAATGATGCAACTTTATGCTAAAATGTGACATATTGACGAAGTGGAATAAAACTAATGAAATATCATAATCACATAAAATAATATAAATATAAATATTGAGACAGCTTGCCATTGCACTTAGAACAGTTGCTTCCTCACTGATCATCTGCAGGGACGGGAGAAACCTCCAGAAGGACAAACATCACTGCAGCACTGATCTGGACCAGAAGGCTTCTGAGTATTAAGCTGCAAAACATGTGCTTTTTACAGTATATACTTATTTATACAACCTCCTGCGAGGTAATAATATATCATCTAGAATAATGATGCAGCTACATGTATAGCTGCTTGACCATTCCTGAAAATTATGAGGATTATGTGGGTATATGAGGATATTCCAGGTATTAAACACTACAATTTAACCTGTTTCAAACAAAGCTTTCAGTCATGGGCACAGACTGAAGGATAGAGACATATTCACTTATTCAGATTATTATGTTCATAATAAGAGAGACAGTCTATTTCTATTTCCACTGATCAGCCACATAATTAAAATCATTTTTTTCTCAGGCGAGCACTTGCAGCACTTCTCAAGGTAAAACCAGCCCTGGATCTATTATTCTTAATATTACTGTAACAGCCCTTTGCCATGTGTCTATAACCTTAGAACAGAAATTTGATTAAGGTGGTTCACATATAATTGCTTTCACCCAAACAGTCAACCAGGATTCTATAGTATTTAAACTTTAATCAATTTCCAAAGTGAAAGATTTCAATCTTTCCGCTCTCATTGTGATCAGGCTTTCTTCAGTGAGGGTTCGAGGGACTATCTCAGGATGATAGAGGGATTGGAGTTTTGATTAAAGGTGAGCAGGAAGTTGTTACGTCTTCCCCGGGTTTGACGGATCCTCTTGAAAAGGAATATTTCATCTGTGATGGATCATTGAGGCAGATAGAAATATTCTGCCACATCCAATTGGTCCTTGAGGCGTTTCAATCAAAACCGGTACGTCGCGACCTCCAGTCAGAGCAAGATGAAACGTCCGAGGATCTTCTTCAAGTCATTACGCGACAGCCTCTGGACACCATCAATGTTGAACAGGTCACATAAATAATGTAGTTTTTGAGACATTTCAGTCTAAACCAGTCGGGGTTGATTTCACAAATGCATTTACAGTCCAACGTCAAACCTATCTAGACATCATCTAGAGCAGTCGTACATGAGAACTCAAACGTCTAAATCAATAGAGCTGGACATTAAATGGACATCGTCAGCTCCCAAGTACAAAGTCTGTTTAAAGTGGGATTGAGCCTGTGTGCGAACAGAGCAGAGTATTTATAGTGGGAAGGAAAACCCTGGATATTGTCTCACATTCATACAAAAACAACTATCGTCCTCTGGGCACCGTGGATGTCAGTTATGCGAAAATATCTAACAGTCGTTTCTGCATGAAAGCCGTGTACAGGCCGACTGGCATGGCTAAAAAATATATGCTAATTTCTCCTTTGTGTGAATAAGCTCTCAGGTCCCCCGAAGCCACAGTTTGCAGTGTGCAGCGTTTTGAAGTGGAAGCGCAGTCGCTCTCTAATTGGCTCTGTGTATCTGGTCGAGCTCCAACTGTGACATGCGTTTCGAAAGATATAAAAAAGAAAGTCAACAATATCATCAGCCTTTCCTCTGCTATTAAATCACGTCCGTTCATTTTGAGGGCAATGAGGAGGCCAGAAAATAAAAGAGTCCTGGAATTGGGCTCCATGTTCGTTCTCAGGCAGTGCTCCTCTGGGGCTCATCCAGAGTAACTTGTCATGCATGGACTCGGGAGGAAATTAGCATAAAGTGCAGAAGAAGCAGAGTTGACGTCCAAGCCATGAGAGAGGATGAGCCGGATTTCATTAATGGTTGAACCCACAGTTCAAGTGGAGGGAGTCGACCCTTAATTCATGACGAGGGAGAAGCAGAAGTATTTCATAACTTTTCTAAACTTTCTCTAAAGTTAAGTCAGTATGATGAGTATAAACAGTTTTTTCGGCCCGATAAGAACCAGGTCATTTTAAAATACTGGTCACATCCTGTAAATACATTTTGATATTGCATTAATCGTCCAATGTGTGCGAATGATAATAAAACACATTGTCTTTGAGAGGTTACTCACTAATACACAAGAAGCAGTGTGACTCACAAGATGGAGGGACGATACAGAGAATACAGATTGTATGAACCACAGCTGGAGACAAATTAAACTCCCAACTTTCCCTGGAGAGCTGATGAAAGACCCGAAAGAGGAATTACGAACTTTGATTTACTACCAGAGAGGGGTCAGTTGTCCTTTTCGGTGCTCGGCTAATGTCCACTCAGTAAGTTGAGCATTAAGCATCCTCTTAACCAAACGATGCCCAAAGGATCACTGGTCTTTTAATGTATTTGTCCAAACGCCGACCTTGCTGTTAATGTACCGGTGTCACGCCACAGGCGGGCGCTCGGCACACAGAGGTGATCTTTACTTCAAGTTTACTCAGGGGGGTGAATCACACGGCAAAACCACCCACTTACCCCCTCTCACAGACATATCATTATTCTCCATGTGGTGTGTGTTCAGGTGAAAATGAGTTTATGAGGAAGAGGGGAAGATGATTGAAGATGTGTCTCTTTCTCATTGTTTTGACCCTTTTGACACTAAACATTTTGACTGTCAACATTAAATTTGACTCCATATTTTGAATGAAAGTAGAATTTTCTGAAAAAAGGGAGGGATCTTGCCAATAAAAGGTCCCTGTTCTCAAAAATTCAATCCCTCGATAAGACAACAGTATTTTTAAGTTTTAGTCTTTCAGTTTAATTTTTTGCTTGATATCATAAAAGGAAGCTGTAGTTTAAAGGCTACACAACAATACATTAATCTTGCTGGGGGCAAAAGTCCAGATATACATTAGCTCATATGCTATTGCCTTTGGTGGATATAGTTTATATTATACACTAGAATTGGTTGTAAGAGACTTGTTTCTTCTCCTCATCTCACAAGACGATTCGGTTCACGACACTTATTTGTTGCACATCTTCTAAATATGAACACACAGCAATTTTCATTTCGCTTTGCATATGAGTGGAAAAAATAACCTCACCAGGACATTCTAAATGAAAAAAAGATGAGTTTAATGTTCTGTAAATAACATTCGATTTCCACACGCTTTCTATATCATATTCTGAATATTTTAATCTAACTGCAAAGCACGGTAATGAAATCCTACATTTTCTATAACCGTTCTCCGTGTATGCTTCACAGGAGCCTGATCTCATGGCTTCGTAAATAGTCAACTGAATTAATGAAAGAAAGAATTCATTTGATATTCATACACGTTAAGGAAACAAGCTGGTTGGAGAAAAGTCCTCTCTTGACCGTGGGCTTTAACATAATTTATCAAATGAGTGGGTTTGAATATATTACACACTTAAAATAATAATAATGTTCCTTGTAGGCGGCTGTTGTCCAATTTGTATTTTGCTGCCTCCTAATTTGTAGCCACCGAATTAACTTATGCCCAATTACAGCTTTACTTTTTCGCCCAATTATGGATTAAAGTCATTAAAAATTCAAATTAATTCACCAACAACATCACACATGTTTGATCAGTGTCGCCCTGGCCTAGTTTTTGGCTTCACTTTTAATTCCACACAGCCGATCTGTCCGGAATCCATTCAATTAGCTGGATAAAACACAAGCGAGGGTCGGTCACGGTTTGTCTAACGGGACAATTATCCGAGGCAGCTCCACCCTCACGTGACTTATCGCAGCCAGGACACCTTTTCCACAAAAGACTAAAGCAGTCGGTGCGAGATCCAGCCGTGCAATCAGGCGTAATGTCCTGATGTCATTAGCTCCTGAGCACAGAGGCTGCAGTACGCTCTAATAAGCTCCCAACCAAAATTACATCTAATTAGAAATGCCTGCTGGCACGGCCTCTAAGATCTCATAACTGTAAAACCCGGGGAACAACAAAAAACAGTTTTGGTGTGGTCCCACACTGTAAGGACACCGGCCCCTGAGGACCCCGCAGTAAATGAGACTCGTTTGAAATACAAAACGGATACTTAATGATACAATTAATTACTAGCTGCACCGACAAATGTGCTACCAAAGTGTTGTTTGAGCCTGGGGATCGTCTTTTGTTTTAATTAAGAACGAGGGCACGGATACAGTTCCCTGCGGACGACAACTAGCCAAGACGCAGTAATGAGCCTGCGACAAAAAAACAACCATGTTACTCCAGAGGGTTTTGTCACCCTGTGTCACCGAGCAGCCAAAAGGTTACACAAATTACACAAAAGTCAAACAATGCCCCATCTTTCATGTGACCAGAAAGGAAATTAAAACGTTGATACCCAGTTGGACGTATAAGAAAATACTAGTGACTGAAAGTTCAACG
Source organism: Pseudopleuronectes americanus (assembly GCA_038501795.1). Taxonomy (NCBI): domain Eukaryota; kingdom Metazoa; phylum Chordata; class Actinopteri; order Pleuronectiformes; family Pleuronectidae; genus Pseudopleuronectes; species Pseudopleuronectes americanus. The sequence continues at coordinate 86,932 of JBAMIH010000056.1, read as the reverse complement.
TCTGTGCCACCTTGCACTAGTGAAAGTAATACTTCAACCTTTTACTTAAGTACAAATACATCAATATAAAGTACTTTTGTATTACATCACGTGCTTAATACGACTTTGCAAAAGTATCACTTTTTTGAATAGTTTTAAATTGTTTGTATACAGTTTTATTTTTGTTGTCCAAGGTTTCTTATAAAAAGGAGTTTAGTCGTTATCGAGAGGTCACAAGTGTAATGAGATAGTAAAGGAGAAAAAGTTGTAACATACAATTTCTTTCACAGGACACACTCTTGTTATTTGATTAGGTTGTTTGTTAATCTTTTATTTATTCTGGGTCACACAGGGTCCACAGGTAATAATTAAAAGATTGAGAGAAAGGTTACAACAATGTAATATCAACTTAATTCACGAAAAAAAAACTGGTTAGAGCTGAGCTGAGCAGATAATAAAAAACACACACAAAGGCTGGTACCAGCAGAACCGGGCCAAATGTTAATGAGGTCAGACAACTTGGATTGTGTGAGTTATATTCAAAATGAGCACGTACTCGCCAAGGACGGATTCCTGTCAGTCTGTGTGTTATCAGTTCAAATACATCTCGTGAAAAATAAAAAAACGAATATTTAAAAGACTGGTTGCAAATCTGTCCAGCTAACAGCTCTGTGATAAATATAACGTCTTTAAAAATGAGCGAATAAACTCGACGGACAACAGACACAAAATGATTTTTTATAATCTCATGAGAGAGCTCTTCCCTGAGACCCATGTGTCCTCTATTTTTCCAAGAAGTCCAATTTTCCCAACTCCCTTTTAATATGAGGAAAAACCGGTTCCCTGTTCAAACAGCATCTGTCTCAGAGCAGCTTTCATCTCCTCCAAGCGTAAGACAATTTTTAATAAATCTGCCCCTCTAACAGCAGAAGGAGGAGTTCAGACAACAGGCTGAAGGTGATGGGGAACAGGTCGACCTATTTTAACATAGGACGTGTCATCCTAAGGGGAGATCCTATTACATTTTTCATAGATTGGATGGAAACTTTCCATTTGGACACTCAGTTATAAGTGGTAAATCCTAAATGATGTAAATATAATCTCTGCGGTGACACCATCACAGCCCAGTACAAACCTCAAACCAGTAATCATATTGTCATCTCTATTTACGTGTGTGTTCATCAAATTCACAACACACACAAATGCACTTTTTACATTAGAGATTTGATCCTGCAGATAAAACCAGAGGATAACTGGTCTTATTCCCCTTGTTTGTGAAGAGTATGTCTTCTAATTAAACCAAGCAGAGTTTCCATAACGACTTTAAGAAAATGGTGCTAACTAGAACTATCATGGCTGGAAAAAAAAACAATTACATTGAATAACAAACCCCAAGAAGTGAAATGTTTACGCTCTGATGCTATGATGCAATGTTATAAACCACTAGTCACTGGTCACCAGCTGACCCTGGTGACCATGACAAAACCTGACGATGCCCATGCTTCATTGTCCTATAACCAATCATGAATGGCCGAGGATGAAAAGCATGACAGGTGAGTCATTGAGGTGGAACTGAGGTGGATAGAGAACAGTTTCATTACATGTGCAAATCCATTTTTTGATCCGGGGCTTTGTTCCCATCAGCCGGATTGAGCCGAGACATTGTTAACATCTGTTTCTCAGAAACATGATCTTCGGGCACCAGATTGAAATGTCACTGGCTTTTTACTAAAGAGAAAAGGAGGGACTCTGCTTTACCAGTTCTTTTTGACAGTGTTCGACAGTCATCGGACAATGAAACTGGGTGATTCCTTTTTCTCACTTTACAGAGACGAGTGTTGATGCAGATGGCCGAAGCAATGAACCCTCCTCGCTCAGCTTGAGAGGTGAACCCATGTAGAAAAGGCGCCGTGGACCGACTCCTCCATTCCGAAAACAAAACACACGAAATCGCCCCACATGGCAAACGCGTTGGCACGAGGCCCGAGTCGCCTCTCTCAGAGCCGGGATGATGACAGACCTTCATCACCTCGGCTGTAAACAAGGACTAATTAACACGTAGGAGAGATGGCTGCTCCCGAACAGGCAGGGCCGCGGGCGAGGACTCCACCTGACATCAGAGCGGGGAGGCCGGCTGCACAGGTGGCCAGATGACGGCCACCCACGCCGGACAGATGGTTCTCCTTTGTAGGGTTTATCTCAACATGCAGGGATGTGCAGCTTGTGCTGATCATCACACCGGCGGCTTTGTCCACTCGTTTACTGTTCTTCACATTAAAAGAAAATCAATAATTCACTCAGTAGTGAGACGTTAATTAAGATTTTGGACACTTAACAATGGTTAAAACGATTTTACTTTCCCATACATCCATATATTTTGCATTATATGGATAATGCATTTACTAGTATTACAGTCTGTTTTCCCTATTGTCACAATATTTTGCATCTACTTTTCTGCACAGAGGAGATCTCAAACTAAATTTAAAACGCTTAAAGAAGCATGCCGGGCCAGTAGGTGGCGATAAATCCATAAATTATCCGGCAAATACCAAAGAAGAATGTTGTGGTTTCAAATATACACTTGGATACACAAAGGTTTCTGCATTTTCCAAGGTGTTAAAATGCTGTGTGCGTGTGGACATGAGGGTTAAACACAGGAAAAACTTGATTTAGCAAAATAGGTTTGGCCTCTATTGCAAAATTGCTAATATGCAAAGACGACTTAATCAAATCTAAAGTCTTATAATCTGCAAAATTATGCCACAGTACAGTTCAATGCCATCCTTGTATTCAGCCCATCCAACAGAAAGAGAAAATGCAGCAGCACTTTCACTTCTACAGACGTCTTTGTGTCTTTGTGTTGCTGGCTTCGAGTGAAGAATGTCGTCAGCGAAGTAACTGAAGGAGATAATTTAAAAGAAAATGTCTTATTGATCAACTTTGTGATTACAAAGTCATTTGAAGACTGCTGTGCCGAGCTGGGCGACAATCTGTCTCCACTGTGGACGACAAAAAAATGTATTGTTCCATCTGTCGATACTCAGCGTTCTGTGTGCGTCTCCTATCTGGACTCTCTCACATGTGGAAAAACACATTCATTATATAGTAATGAAGTACCGTACTTTCCGGACTATAGAGCGCACCTTTATATAAGCCGCACCGGCTAATTTTTAAAAGAAAAAAGAAATTGTACATATATAAGCCGCACTGGTATATAAGCCGCAGGTGTCCCCGTTGAAACATGAGATATTAACGTGGCAAGATGTTACAGGAAAGATCTTTTTTTAAACTTTTAATTAAATAAATGCCGGTAACATCCACAACTTGTTTTAGCTTTCAGTCGGATCTGCACGGTGGAAACACCTCCTCCGTCTGCTCTCTGTGTGTTCACCCAGTCTTCAAGAACGTTTTCAAGTTCGGGCTGTCTGATTTTCTTGCCTCTGAAAGCTTTTGTCGTCTTTTTACAACGAGTCAGTTCTTCATGCTGCCGTCTCTAGCGTCTCAGTAGCGCCCTACCCACAATTCTCAGGTGCACTACGTCACACACACACAACAACTTTCTTAAAGGGGCAGGCCATACCTGCAACGCTATGGAAATCCTTATATTAGCCGCATCGTTGTATAAGCCGCAGTCTCAAAGCTTGTGAAAAAAAGTAGCGGCTTATACACCGGAATTTACGATAGTAGTAAAATCCTGGCTTCTATCTTGTGTGATTTCTGCATCAACTCCCTGCTCTACATGAATTGATTTGGTTTTGAACATAGCAGCATCATTTAAGCATTAAGCATATGATTTACACGTCTCTCACCTACAATCAAACAATGGCCTTTGTCCGGCGTGTTCGAGCTTTACATTAATATGGACGTGGCGTTAATCCTCCCGAGCACGATAAGGCCGCTCTGCAGCGAGCGCGTCTCCGGATGACACAGACAAAGAGATGTGTGCCGTCTGAAGTTTCCCTCATCATAGATTGTCTGCCCGCTGAACAGTATAATTGCCTCAACCAAGGGAGCAACAGCCGACTTCTGTCACTGAGCGTTCATGCGCTCATACGAAATGTAACAGCTTGATGGCACCTGCTGCTGCATTCATGGTGTTCATGTGGCTGGAGGAGACCTCCTCTGGGGATTCTCCTGACAAAGAGACCTTCTCTCCAAACAAAAGTCCAGATGTGGAGAACAATCATGATTGAATGTGCAGTTCCTCCAGAATTCCAGATAATAACTTGGCTATGCCTTCTGATGTGAGCGTTTAAAAGAGATATTCTAACTATGATTAGCCAAATATAATAATTATATTCTCTTTGAAGTGCATCTGCTGAGATATTCGGGAGCTTTGGCGGAAGATAAGGCAAATATTAGTTTTTCCATTTAGCTCCGTGTTGTAGATTAATCCAAGGGAGCCTTAACTTATTCCAGAAACACAATTTGCTCGTCATTTTTTTTTGGACTACAAAATGGGCAGAATCACCTCAGTTAATACTTGAGTGTTTACAGGGAAAATAAAATATGGGAAAACTGATTTTACACAGCGGATTTTAGGACATTGTCATAAAAAACAAATGAGATGGCAAAATAAATGGTCAGAAATATGTTTTTATGACTATACAAATGTTTGACGTTATCAGTTACCTGCTTATTCAATAAGTCGACAGGTTTTCCAACCTGTACCAACTTAAAGGTTGTTTCTCCCGATGGCATCACCAAACCAGACATCCGTTGCCATGGTCACACTAGTAAATATGTGGTTAACCTTGTGGAAACGGTCATGGTTGAAACAAAAGAATGATGACAATTACTTTCAAACAGGAAATAAAGAGTCCCCGTCATTACTGGGAATCAGGGGCCAGAACATTATTCTTTAACTTTAAGAATTTCGGATGAAGGTCGAGAAAAAACAAGACCTCAGCACCACTTTATTTTTAACTTTTTACTGTATGTGCAGGAAAGCATTGGTTTAGTAGGATTTTCTTTCTTCCCTTAATTGATTTGTTTTAATCCCTCACACTTGGTAAAACCTGGACTGTGACTAAACAACAGAAAAACCTTTTATGTGCCTTTCGTGTCACGGCTGTGCAATGACCAGCTTTCTATTTCCTTGAGCGCTGAGCAGTGAGCTCAAGCTGTGCCACAAGAAGTGTTTTTACATTTGTCGAACCTTTCAAATGTGTTTTTCTCTGTTTCAACCTGTTTTCTCGTTGCGTTGAACTTTTCTATATCTCCACCAAAAAGATGATGTGATTCTTACACCTTCGTATTCCTGAGGTCATTCAGTCTGATATGACTAACTCTGTCATAACACATCATTTACTGGGCTGGTTACTGGTTTCAATACAGTATTTATTAAAAATGAAAAAAAACAATGTTGGACTCTGATGTTTCATTTTTTATGATGTTGAAAAAAAAACTTCATGTTATGACCCCGAACTGGTCTGCAGGAGAAAGGGAGAGCACAATAAAACTAGATGAAGGTTTTATTTTTTTTCAATCTTTTACTGCCAAGATTTGAAGAAATATGTAACTTCAGGGAGAGTCCACAAAACCAGAGCAACAAACGGAACGAAAAAAATCCTGACTTGAAAGAAAACAACACAGACGATCATCGTGAAAGAAGCAGAAAAAGGAAAGGTTACGATTCTGCAGCAACAAAAAAAACAGGAGTGCAAACAAAAGCTGAGGCAGAATTGGAAAAACTCCCCCCCCCCGACAGAATTCATACTGGAATCATGCAACCAGTAGAAGAAGCCAATAGATCTGTATCGTCACTGGTGCAACGATTTGCTCCTCAATTAAATCGCCTATGGTGAAATTGAACTCTGCACATTACCATCATTTTTTAACATAATCCCTTTCCCTCCCTGTGGCAAATTAAAAAGTCAAAACGCTTGCATCAATAAAAACCCTGATGTTTCAAAGGGAGCGAATAACCAGAGGAGAAGTCTGAGGAGAGCGAGGGAAGGAAGAGGAGTCGTGGATAGATAACAGGCTACCGACAGGGAGCAGGAGGAAACATGCACTGAAGTGGCACATTACACACGGCAGCTGCGAGGGGAAGGAAGCGTTACAACGCTGACTGACAGTTGCACATTCGGAGGAGCGTTAAATACGCACGGGGATCGATACGGTTCCTGTTTTAACTCGTTCATGTGAAGACCAATTAAAAAACCCGGGAGGATGGAATATGAGGGAAGCTGTTAATGAAACCCGCGTGGGGTCGTCCTGTTGGTGTCTGAGTGAAGCAGAGGACGATTAATCATCCAGAGGGAGTTGAACTCGGGGCAAGGTCCAGACTCTGCGGTTTTTCTACTTGTAGCATCGGTATTTTAGCACTTTCTTATTTGGTGGTTGGGCGTGGGGGGGGGGGGGGGGGGGGGGGGGGGTGGGGGGCCTGCACACCACTCCCAACAAGATAGGGAAGGGGGAAAGAGTTGGGCGTGCGGTGCAAGAGGTGTCAAGGCAGAGGGAGAGAGTGGGCTGGGAGGGGGGGGGTGGCGGCGGATGGAAGCACAAGGAGAAGTGGAAGGGAGAGGGAAAACGGGTGGGCGCGGAGGGGGAGGGGGAGAAGTGTCAGTGGAGGGGGGGAGGACGATGCAGAGGGGGAGAAAAGGGTGCAGCGAGGCATGGGGGGTGATGAACGAGAGCTGAGAAGTAGAAATGAGTAACGTCCTAGGGGGGGTGTGGGGGGGGGGGGGAGGGCAGATAAGGGAGGGGAGCTAGTGGGGAGGAGTGTCACGGGGGGGGGGGAACGTGTCTAGAGTGGGGGGTGTTTT